>JAATLQ010020425.1:26001-50011 GCA_013421005.1 Heliconius erato x Heliconius himera | reverse complement strand
TCAATATACAGGCCAGATCATTGGAAAACATTGTATGTAGCAAATGTCTACCATATGCGTTTGTTTTATAAATAATAATTATAAAAATATGTTTCGTAGTTAATTTGGCTTTTTAAAATGCCTAGATGGCTTAAAGATGATATTTCTAAAAAAGAAAAGTGTATGAGTTCTGATCGAAATTCAATATTATCTGGTCCTGCAAGGATTTATAAATGAATTAGAGGATAACAATGATTATCATAGGATTACAATTTATAATCAACAATGATAAACATTATTGTCCATTTATTAATCAGCTCCAGGACCTTCGAATCGTCAACCACAATCATGTCTTCTTGGTGTTGTAGCTGAGGAGAGGCAACGAAGTAGGAAACTTATGTGGAAATGGCATAATTTGGAACACAGTGAAAAAATATTCTGTACTGCGATGGGAAAGATCTGCCTCGGAAAGAATTGCAAATGGCCAGATATAATAGATTTTATGAAAAAATATATAGTAAGCGAAAGATATGAGGAAATAATGGCTGATTGATTCTCAGTTTCATGTTGAGCAGATTATGAGGTTGTAGACTCTGAACTAGCTGAAACTGAATAGTTATGACGAGAAACAAAAGAACACAACCCATAGCTTTCCAAATAATCATAAATGGGACAATTCTTTAGGAAGGTGTAAAATTATGATCAAAAGTGTTGGTTATTTTATTTTATTACATGCTGCTGCTACTGCTTCAAATTTGCTTAGAGGCTATCTTAGGAAGCTACGTTAAAGAGGAAGAAGACCTTCAAGTAATAATATAGAATGAGACATTGAAGCACAAAAATATTGAGGATCCACTAAAGCTGTCCCGCTATAGAGTAATCGGATTAATAAGTATAGTAATAATAAAAATAGTAATAGTATAAGTATATAGTCATGACGAAAAGAGAAGCAGCACTAAGCATAGATGGTTTGTGTGATATATATGATTATAACAAAAATCAGAATTGCTTTGCTCAATTTAATTCATAAACAACAACGAAATATTCATATTAAAAAAATAAAAACAATATGATTATTTCTTTAATCTACATCTCCACTAATTCTAGCAATAAACTCATATTGTTACCAAAAGTCCACATATTATATTTTCCAAAATATATATCTTTTATTATCATCTGGATCTTTATTTTTTTTACATATTCTATGACAATTTCTCGTCAACATACGTTTTTTTTCGATTCAAAACAAAAAATCGTGCATATAAGGGCTAACTTTACTCGCCAGTTTAAATAATGAAACATTCCATGATCATTTTCTCCACATCACAGACTCAAGCGTAAAAATATTGAATATCAAAATAATGGAAACAGTATCATCTCATTGTGGTAACTTTGACTAACTGTTCCTCGAAAGTCCTGATTGTAATTTATCAACAGCCAGGTCCCAAGGAGTTTACTTTGCTTTGTATGGTAACGTTTTAATGACGTAAACGAGTGACTGGTGGTTGTCACTTGTTCTCAGAACGACGGCCGGGCAGCGGGCTTCAGTCACTGATCGCGCCGCCGCTGTACGCTACTCGCGTTTGCCCATCAGCGTGCTCAACACGATACGCGAAAGTTTATACGCGTATTATATTTTGTATTCAATCGTAGATCCTATACAAGTTTAAAAGGGAATCCGTTTCCTATACAACCATTTAGGACAGTTCTCTATATGTAAGTATTACTGTAATCATTATTTATATATATGTATGTATATTGTAAATTTATATGGCCCTATGTGCTTCATAAATTACTATTATTATAATGTGGAAAATTTCCTTAAGCAAGTGCAATTAATTCTAATATTATTTCTTTTGTTTGAATGTTTTTTTTTTTTGTTTAAATTTACTGTTTCTTTTAAAATTCTTTTTTACTTATTTTAAATTTTAGTACGACTTTTCTCGTACCTATTATAAATTACAAATATTTAAATTTATTATTATCTAATATTTACCATAAAATTTCATGTAATAGTCGATTTCTTTTTTAGATCTCTACTTATTTTTAATTTATATGTATAATATTTACGTCGTACTAAAGTACTTACATAACAAAATGCTTATATCACGAAATAATTTAAAAATCGTACGAGCTTACAAAATCAATTAATTTTTAAAATTAAAGTTAATTACTTAGCAGTATATTCATTATTTTTACAATATTAAATTTGTCAATATAATGTTATAAAAATGTAATAACGCTAGTTATATTAAAAATTCTTTTGTGTGCACACATTGCTTCCAAATTCAGTTCAGTCAATTTTTTAACAAGTCAAATCTCGAGCTTGTTATCACTGAAATTTAGACGCTTGTGATAATGTATGTTATACATGTTGAGATGTCGTAATTATAACAATGAATAAAGACATTGTAATCAATACAATGATCAAATTGTATTCTAATAAAAATGACAATACCAATTCCAGATCACAACCTTCAAATTGACTTAATACATATGCATGTATTAAGTCAATTTGAAGGTTGTGTACAATTTTTTATAAGAAAATCTTTAATTTAAAATCTTTAGAAAATGTTATTTTGAGGAATTATTCAGCAATAGTAAACAGTTACATAAAGAACCAGCGGCGGTGTCTTAATTGGCTACCACCGCAGCATATCGATGGTAGCTATTGGGAAACACCTATGTTACAAAATCATAAAATTTGTTTGTACGTACAACAATGTAGGTAAAAGAACTTAAGCCACAATTTTTATTCATGATGATAGAATTTCGAAATAATATTTTAATTTAGTTTGTTTTTAAAGAAAGATCAAGATTGACATCATAATTTAGTTAATATATTTGTGCATGCCGTTTTGTATTGACTAAACATGTTATAAGAGGCATGTACTTCAAAATTAAAATATCTTGTTTACAGTATCCTTGAAGAATACGGAAACTTAATAGGTGTACTTATATTGTAAGTGTAATTATAAATATATAGTTAATAAATATACAGTCTTACATTTAGAAAGAGGCATCTCGAATATAATAGAAAATTAATTCATGTTTTTGGGAGGAATATTTAAATTTCTAGCTTTCATTATTTATTATATTAGTTATTAATATTCAGGATTTAAAAAAACCAAATTAAATGTTCTATTTTTATATAAAACATAGGTATACTTATTATATATGTACATAACAAAATTAATCACTTATAAGGTATGTGTATATAGTCATCTAAAATGACCTAAAAATTAAACTACAATATTTTACAACGGTTAATGTGATGTAAAAATATCGCTTAAGTAAAATAAACAAACGTTTCAAACTTAATGGAATGGAAACACTTTACAAAACAATTTGTTTATTAGGGTAAAATGCATAAAGTAATCGAAATTCTACTAGAGAAAAATACTCGCCCAGTTTCTTTTTTTACAATGCGTATTTATAGGACGATTCCACATGGCGATAATTCACAGATATTACTTGTATGTAAACAAAACGCTGGATCAAAAAATACGTTCATATAAAACAATAACATTATTATAAAATATTATGACCATTCGAACCATTTATGATTCTCATATTTTAATAAAATTACAAAACTTAAGACATTAATATTTGCGGAGTATAATATTATGTCAAATTATTTTCCTTTTACGACATCGATCGTTGCAACCGTGCAAGATTGCCTTCTGTTCATAAACGTTACTTCTTTGCACAATTCTAATTTTCCTTTCTAGAATTTAATGAAATAGTTTTCAGTGTGTGTGATGCTCTGGTTGGTTTGGTATTCACCTTCAGCGATTGAGTGAAATTTTGCTCTAAGGAATTCATATACAACTATCCGTATTTGGCGGCACGTAACATATGTAACGCAATGTTTGAGAACATTCTATGGGATGGATGTCGGGTAGTGGGGTGCGAGTTTGTGGCAGTAGGTCAGTGGTTCCTTACGTAAAGTGCGCGGCACCGGCTGCGACTATGCGCCCGCGCATGCCGTACTCCACACTGGTGAAAGTTGCGGCTTCACGGGCGACTCGACGCGAAATACTGTCACCTGCTCTTTGCCATCGCGGTTCTACTAAAGTAGCTTTAAGTTAACAGTTGCGTAATTAATGTATTCTAATAACGATTAATTTTCAACGATTCTATAAAAGGCTGACAATTTGACTATTACGCTCTAAAGCGTTCAAAATTATATATAACACGGTTATTGTCGGTATTATACGAGAACTTACTATACAAATTCGAAATAAGTGGTAAAGAATTTCAGGTTAAGGTCACATATCAGTAATGATTGTATAAGAGTTTTGGTTATTCATTCTTTGCATTTAACTCGGCCGTTGTTATTGTATACCTCTCTTCGTAAGCAATCCCAGACGTTCACGCGAATATACAAGAAGCGAGTTACTTAAACCTTCATACATATATATACAAGTTTTTTTCTTACTTCCTTAATTATGAGATATATTGAAGTATCCATATAAATGTTTATTATTTTTTTTTCGTAATATTTAGCGACTATTTTAATTGTTACCCCAAATTAAATCCAATTTATAAGGAGCAATTTGTAAATTCTTTTTTTCTTACAATAACCAATGTATACAAGCATATCATACAAAACTCACTTGTTTTAGTATTACCTACTAGGCAAAAACATTCTCAGAATGGAGCATTGTGATCTGCACGATTAATAGTTAAATCTTGACTATTGATATCAACAAAGTGTACTGTTTCTTAGCGATCAGCAATGTTATGCGATAGCAATTCCACGAACGTGACAATAGCACGAAAGCATTTAATGTGAGATTAGAAACAAACGTGCCAACATCGCTTCCGATGTTATTCTTCACATCTAAACTGTTTATGTAAGGTTAATTTTAAAATTTACATTATAAATAACTTATAACATACTACATCTACCTGTATCTATCTTTCAAAGCGCGGCGTTGAGTGTTCCAGAGTTCAGTGGGGAACGGAAGTGTCTTAATAGAAACGAAGTGTCTTAACACTGAGTTTTCAGGTACCCTATGCCACTAGGTTTCCTGCTATTGTACCAGATAGTGTGAAAAGCTAAAAAAATAGAAAAAATCTACCAATATTTAATTATGTAAGTACAAGAAATGAAGCGTGTAGGTACAAATACTCCCTGCTCTTCCGAAAAGTAACCTGGGAAATAACGCCCCCCTTTCTCTCCATATTGCCATTGTGTCGTAATTGCCGGAAATTCTCTTAATCGCTCATTCCGTATGCGAAATCTACAAACGACCAGTTTTTAAGGACAGTGCTGCAATATTAACTTGACTTCCGCCATGTAATTTACAACCACGATCTTCAATATATTAATTTATTATTCATAATCGATCAAATACTACTTGAAAATCATTAAAAAAGCTAAATATTACCCATATGTAATTATATTATTTATTTCAAATGCTATTATTTAAGTTCTAGTTTATTAATATTTTTTTAACATGCCGTCATTTTATGGATTGTTTAAAAAAATATATTGTTTTAAAAAATATATATATTGTTAACTTTTGTTAGTTTAATTAATGGCAGCTTTTTTAATAGTTAAATTTAGTTTTAATGATAAAATGATCCTTGAATTATCAATTCAAAAACCCTACACAACATAATTTGTGTATACCGTCATTTCTTTGATGTAGAGCGATCATAGTAATCCTGCTCTTCTCGATAGAATTATTTTGACGAAATACGTCACACTAAGCATATTGAGAATAAACAAGTGGTGATGACTAATATTTTGTCCGATACTTTTCACGGCGAGACATTACTCTTGCAGTTTGTATGTGATGTATGTATATTTTTAAACCTCAGAACTTTTAACCGGGTGAACCGATATTGATGATTCTGTTTATTTGAAAGCTGGTGCTTCCCTTGTGGTTCCATTTTAATTTGGTCTATTTCTGACCATGGCATTAATGAGAAAATCACATAAATCTTAAATTTGCATTAAGTATGTACACTACAAATAAAGATAACTCAATATCCCGCTAACCGATTATTCTCTTTTTGGGTTCCGTACCTTTTAAGGAAAAAAAGGAACCCTTATAAGATCACTTTATTGTCCGTCCGTTTGTCTTGTCTATCTGTCTGTCAAGAGCGTTTAATCTCAGGAACGCTTGGTGATGATATCAAATTGAAATTCAAACCATATAGTCAGATTTACGACCCTTAATTTGCTAAAAAATCGTATTTCTATTTACATTTACTATAAAAAAAAAAGATATGGCTGTTTATATAGCAAAAAACACGTATTTCGACACTATGAAGTGAATCAAAATTCATAGGGTACTTCCGGTTGACAAGTACTAACTAATACTAGTTCAGGAAAAAATCTTATATAAAATTATTTATTAGTGGTTAAATACTAAAAAATACGCCCTAATAGGTGGATGAAATTTGTTATTAAAGCCCTTAGTTCAAGTGAGGTATAAGATGAAAGGGCTCTGGCTAAGGTAACCTTGAATTTCAGAAAAAACTCATTGGAAAGGAGTAGTTTGATGAAAGTTTGCTTAGGTTCTGACTATCGAATCCGATTGAAATAAAGAAGTCGGTATTTTTTTTTCGTTAAACATTATTTATTATTCTCAAAAATATAATTTAAAAACATAATTGAACGAGTTGCACGTGCCGAATTATGGCTACTTCAGAGCGGTACCAAATAGCCGTTTAGTCACGAACGCCTCTCCATGTGTCACACAACGCTTTTACGTTAACTGGCCTAATTAAAACACCATAGTACCAAGCCCCTCTATTTAAACACCGTTTTGTTTGTTTCAGATATAATTAGTTGATAAGAGTATTATATCCAAAGATGGAGAGTATCTACGGTTGGTACAAGGATCTCATGGACAACAGAGGCGGTAAGTCTTATATATTTTCTTTGTACTATCGACTATGTCATAAATATTGTATTTCTATAGGTAATATTAGTTTTATGTTCAAAATTTTGTATAATTTACAATAATATAAAAGATAAAAAGAATATTATAAATTTCATAATTATAAAATACAGAAATGTACTTGCACATTAAATTATAATACTTATAAAGATTTTTTCAATTACTCTCACACTAGAGTAGAGGTAGAGGGAACCTAGTGTTAAGACACTCCGTTTAACACTTTTTTCAATGATTTTAATATAATCATTTTTATATGTACATATATTACTGAAAATGTAATTGTTATTTACAAAACATCAGAATTATGTTGTGTATTTTTAAAAGGTGAGAACACCTTTTATGACGGAGACGATACAAAAAAATATATAATTCAGTCAGTAGATGGATATATGGTACGTGAGACTATCTAGTAACAACAGATATCATTGTTTAATCTAATGTATTCATGACTATTACACAGATTATTTTATAGGTTTACTTTAGCAGCTAATGTAGGTACCTATTACATTCCGTGCGAGTTATCGCTAAAACATCGACGCAGGACGATAACCTTTACAGATTCCATTTTTCTTTATTATTTATTCTAATTAGTAGCGGTCATTGGACCCTTAATAATGTATCAAAAAAGAATTAATCATACATACATACATCATAGAATGTAATCATGAGCTTCACGCTGTATACCGCACACAGCAAAGTAGGCAGAAGGAACCCAGTGTTAAGACACTCCGTTCCCCACTTTCTGCCGAATTCTGGAAGCATTGCATGTTGAGTGGCAGAATTAACGCCGCGTTTTTGCCTCAACATCAATATAAATTTAAGTAAATATTTCATCTCCTCGAGTGGGGATCGAACCCACAACCAGTCGATTTTACAGTCACACTTTGTGCCGCTGCGCCACGACTGACCTTGTGATTACCCTATGATACTTAATTTAATGTTAACGAATATGAATTATTTTTCTTTTTTATTTATTTGAATTAGTAGCAGTCATTGGATCCTTAATAATTTATCAAAAAAGAATTATACTTAACTTAATATTAACGAATATTAATTATTTTTCTTTTTGAATTTGCTTTATAGGCAGCAATTTTGCTTAATTAACACTAGAACACTATTAACAACAGAGTGTCTTAACACTAAGTTCCCTCTGCCTACCCTGCCGTGTGCGGGATACAGCGTGAAGCTGATTTCATTTTGTTTAATAGCAGGCTCACTCGTAAGTTGATGTTATGTTTAAAATAACAGTACATTACAAGCGTAGAACTTATAGAAAAAATAATTAATATCTACTTAGTGCGACTAGGTTAGGTATCATTCATATGCAGATCTATTTAACCAATAACTAACAATATTAACATATGTAGAGGCCGGTCGTGGCGTAGCGGCTCGAGGTGTGACTGCAAAACCGACTGGTTGTGGGTTCGATCCCCACTCGAGGAGATGAAATATTTACTTAAATTTATATTTCCATTTCTTCGCTTTGGTGTCGAGGTTAAGCGCGGCGTTGAGTTCTGCCACTCAACACGCAATGCCTTCAGAATTCGGCAGAAAGTGGGGAACGGAGTGTCTTAACACTAGGTTCCCTCTTAATTTAATTTAATTTTTTATTAACATATGTAATGTACATTTGTACTTATCTACATATAAAAAAAAAGGATAAGTTAACAAAGTTTTAAGTTTACAAAAGCAAAGCATACATTACTCAAATTTAATAGGATAAATTTGCTAACACCGCCGCTCGTAAGTAGTATGAGCCGGCATTCGAGTCCGACCTCTCCAGTTAGAAATTTGCTCAACTATGTTACGTAAAGTATTACAAAGTGATCCACTAGGGCATAACTATAAAATGACGCTATCTCTATGACTGTTATGTCAGTGATGCCTTCGCAATTTTTCACCTTGGCCCTGAATATCTAGCTATTTATTTGTTAAATGATTTTTGCTGTAGGTAGTACCTAATGTTTCTAATCATTCTGGTAATTATATGTAAATACTCTTTCTTGTAAGCTGTCATTGCCATTTGACATATTTGTAATTTAAAGGTAATAATATGCGAGTATAATATAGGTATTAATTAGTATAGGCATGTAAAACAAAAAAAAATGTTAACATTATAAAACAACGATTTAATTTCATACATTGTAAATTTTATGGATTCAATTAACAAAAATAACTCATATTATCCAAAATCCGTGGCCCATGCGCGGCTTTGCCCGCTTTTTTTTATTTAATGTTATATTAGTGTATTTAGGAAAAATTGTATGATTATCGATGATAAGGATACGATTTTTATTAGAACTTAGCATACTCAAAAAAATATATATTTAAAATAAATTTTATTTGTGCAATACATTGCAATCATCTCTCAGCGACGCGGTAGCACTCGATCAAGTTAGAATTTATTATAAGTAGGCATATGAATAAAAAAAGGCTTTAAGAAAAATTCCTTAGTAGCGGTAATTAGCTTCCTGTTTATAACATTTACATACGTTATATATGTGTGTGCCACCTTGTAGATAATCGTGAATATAAAAATATTAAAATATATGAGACCGCACTATAGGCCTAATAACAAATAAAATCGTTGTCGTTTAAATCACTGTAAATGTACATAAGACGACATTTGAACACAGATTAATATTATAGAAAACAAACACAAACGACTTATATTAATTTATTTAATCAAAAATTAATTATTTAAATTTATTATTTATATTAATAGTTAAAATACTACGCATATATTACTTTATATAAATTATATTTGAATAATAACCGATGAGGGTGACCATGAGGACCCCCCGGAGGGCATATATGAAGAGGTTGATGACAATGAATGAGGCGAAAGAGGTGTGTAGAGACCGTAGCGTTTGGCGCTCCATTATCTCTGACTACCCCGCTAAGGATAAAGATATTTGAATAGAATCTCCTTCTGGAAACTGCTTTGTGCATGTGATACATTATGAACTCTTAAACGTCAAATTATTTATTCTTAATCTAATCCTTTTCAGGAGAACTGCCTCCCGAACCGGTGGTAGCTTTTTTATATGTTCTTTCGACGATTCAAAAGTGCTTACTTTAGTCTATTTGAATAAAGAATATTTTGAATTTGCCACATATCAATAAACATTGTAGTGTATGTCTGTGATTTTAAAATAACTGGGTATTCAAGTGCATATAGTTAGTTACACTATACTAAAACACATACAACACTATAAAACATCTGTCTGGCCTCCTGTTTGTTCGGGCTAATTTCCGGAACCTGGAAATTTCCGCGGGATCGGGATTTATGCGGGAATAGAGTGTTTCCCACCCGCGAGTACCTCAGATAGATATGAAATAATAAGAATATCCAAATAATACATAAAATTTTTCGAGCAAAACGCAAATTTGCATTTATCAAGTGTTTGACAAGTTAGCTAACTATACTAAATAACCAACCAATATTCCCTAAATATACTTGAATAATATTAATGATATAATATTTATTTATTGGATTTTTAATAAAGTATTTTTATCTGTTATAACATGAAAGAAACTTTTTTTATACGAGTTTAGTATGGATACAAGTTATATGACGCATACTTTCAATTAATTAATGTTTATAAATAATTGCTATACCCGCGTCATGTACCTACTACCGTTAATTTGTAATAAAATTTAACCACTATGTTTATTGCCACACAACATTCACAGCGATACAAAATCGCATATAAACTATAAAATTGACAAAATTCTTATTACTCTACAAAAATGTGACATTGTATTTCTTTTGGCATAATGTGTAAACTTCAAGTCCTGTTAAGGTGTAACTTGTTCGTCACACCCGGTTAACCTTACCCGTCTTGCCTTCGCAACGTCGTCGTGATCATGACCCTAAATTATGCAGAATAATAACTATTAAATATGACAATAAATTTACTTATGAATGTAATAAATGGTTCCATTCAATTTTACTTAAGACATTTTTTTTATGTCGTCACGTATATCCTTTATAGGGTATATAGGTAGACCTAGGAATAATCAAAAAGTCGGTTATTAACAGAATATTGAGCCACACTTATGAAGGACACTAGAAGGTACAAGGAATCTGGTAACTATTAGATTTATAAATTGGAAGGAGGAAAAGAAAGAGAAAAGCAGGAAGTTTATCTTGTCAAAAGGAAGTTAATCTTGTCTTGTTTTGTCAAAATATATAATAAATGAATATGTTAATCAAATCGTTGATTTTTTAACGAGATTTTAATTTAAATGTTATATTATCTTAAATCGATATATGCTAAATCTTTAGTTCCATGGACACAAGTCATGTGAAAAACACATGTCAGTCGCGCTAATGATAGCGAAACATTTTTAATTAATTTATTAAATTGATCGTGATATTAAATTTACATGATGTTACATTTAAGTTAACTTAACTTAGCTTCACGCTTTATCCCTAGCGGGGTAGTCAGAGAGAACGGAGCGCCAAACGCTACGGTCTCTACATACCTCTTTCGCCTCGTCCACTGTCATCAACCTCTTCATACATGCACTCCGGGGGGTCCTCATGCTTTTTACGTGACCTTTCCTCCAGTATCTTTGATAGTGTGTTTTCGAAGGTCAACCGAGGTCTCCCCCGAAATGTTACATTTAATCGTGATATTATATTTTATATAGAATTTTTAATCCGCTTGGCTATTGATTACGTGATCATACGTATGTAAAACTTCCGAAATGTTTGCATGGAGGTATATGATTGTGTTTCTCCGCCACCTGGAAAAGCAACATGTTGAAAATGAACTAGAACTGTTATTTTATGCTGTAATATGTATATAAACATTTTAAATATGTCAAAAATCGGCGGAACAGAGTGTCTTAACACTAGGTTTCTTCTGCCTTCCCTATCACACTCGGGACAGAGTTGGGCTGTAAAAAGAAATCTACGTTTTCAATTAAAACAGTTTCATGGTAAAATGTTTTTACTTATATGACCAATATCACTATACGAGTATACCTTTTTTATAATTTTTTTGTAGATTCTAAGGTTAATGACGAATACTAACTCTACATTTATAAATAAAAATAAATAAATGAAGCAGCTTCACGCTGTATCCCGCACACAGCAGGGTAGGCAAAGGGAACCTAGTGTTAAGACACTCCGTTCCCCACTTTCTGCCGAATTTTGGAGGCATTGCGTGTTGAGTGGCAGAACTCAACGCCGCGCTTAACCTCGACACCAGAGCGAAGAAATGGAAATATAAATTTAAGTAAACATTTCATCTCCTCGAGTGGGGATCGAGCCCACAACCAGTCGATTTACAGTCGGACTTTATGCCCCTGCGCCACGATTGGCCTCTAAAGTCAAATTAATAATCATTTAATAATACACAGTCACAATATTTTTGCACTGTAGATGATTCAAATGTTTTATGATATTTGGACGTAGTGTTCCAGACACAAAATATTAGACTACACCGAATATTTGTAATTAACGCAAATGTTACGTAATTAATGTATTTTTTTATTACACAAAAACTAAAGTTGTTAAAAATCTTTAAATTTTGTTTTTAACTTGCTCCACGGGAAAAAATACATTAAAATAACCAAGTGTAATATTTTAAAGCAACATTACTTTTGACTAACTTCAAAAAAGGAGATTATCAATTCTATATGTATTGTATGTATTTAGTACAATATTACATTGTTCGAATGAGACTTTCATCAAAATCGGTTAAGTAGTTTTTGAGATATAATATAGGCTATAAAAAGTACAGATATTTGAGGATGGTAATTTTTTCAAATTATTTAAAATATAATAATTATATAAACTAATATGCTTCATATATTATTTTATATTAATGTCAAGCCCTTAATTCACTACTGTTGAGTGCAACGCGGCTTTAGATTTGTAGTTTGCACTGGTCAAAACATGTACGAAATATTCACTCAGCTTTAAATTTTCTATAAGTAAATTGCTAGTTGCGGGATTGAGTTCCGCGAGCACGCAATGTCAACACACAACGCTTTCAGAATACGGTGGAATGTTGGAAATGGAAGCATCTTAATGGAAACGAAGTGTCTCAACACTAGGTTCCCAGGTTCCGTCTGCGTACCCTGCTAGGTGCGGGATAGCGTGAAGCTTCTTTGAGTTCGTCAAATATGTTTTACGACGCTTCTCACGAATTCGCCCTTGTTTCAGATCCACGCGTGAAGGATTGGCCTATGATGTCTTCACTGTGGCCAACGTTATTCGCGTGTATTTGCTACGCAATATGCGCAAGGAAAATTGGTCCAGCGCTGATGGCCAACCGGAAACCCTTCGAGCTGAGAAATATACTCATAGTGTATAATCTAGCGCAAACAATATTCAGTGCCTGGATATTTTACGAGGTAAGAAACATAATTTATATCTAACTAATATAAAAAAAATGTAAATAATTGTTTAAATAATTTTGATTTTATTATTTGAAAAATATTCATACGAACAAAGGATACCTATTACGATAATATATGTATGTATGCTTCACGAAGCGTAATTGATTTCCTTGATATAATATTATATTATTTAGGTAACATTTTATATTATTATGTAATTACTTTGAACTTATCGAATTTTTAATTAATTTATTTCAGTTTTTTTATCTACAACTATGCATTATATATTAAAATATATTATAAAACCATTTTGGTCTTAATATATAAGAAAATTAATTTTGCCATTATATTAAATTAAGTACCATATGTGCTGTATATATATAGTAGGTAATGATGGGTTGCTAGATAAAAAAAATGCTAACATATGTTATGTATCACCTATGTCCAGGTTTATCTCGAGTTTCTCTTGTATTGCTTGAATTTTAACTCGTTATTTTGAACTTGGATCGTGTTTTTTAGAGTTCCGTACTTCAAAAGAAAACGGAACCCTGATAGGATCATTGTCATTTGTTGTCCTTATGTCCCTCTGTAAAGAGCATTTATCCAAGATCGAATTGATGCATCGATCTAAAATTAATATAACATATTCAGATCTATGATCCCTTAGAGCACTGAAAAAAACAAGCTTTTAAATCAACGTAATCAAAATATACGAGCGTTTTACATTGCTTCTGCATCATTTTGTACGAAATTGCTTTTTCGTTTCGTTTGCGTAATCAAACCTATGAGGCACCTCCTGTGGACCTACAATTATGAAATTTGGCAAGAAATTAGAACTTACAGCACAAAACAAACAAAGGACAAAATCCTAAAAGTGAACATTTATAGATATTTCATAGCAAAAAATCATATATGTAGTTGATTTTACACAAAATGAGTAAATACGTTGGCAACCTTAAATTTGTCAACTTTCAATTATATGATACTTCCCGTTGACATACAGTCCTGAAATTGGTAAGGAATCCTCGGTATGACTGTCCGATTCCCATTTGACAGGTTTTTTCGACTTGATTTATTATATTATATTTGATTTTGTATAAATTATTTGCATCATTGTAATATAATATAAATAAAATGAAACCTTTTTTCTAGGCGTTGCCTACAACCTGCCTACTTTAGTAGGCGCAGAAATCCTAATGTCGACATGTGATCGAATTTTCAACCAAGTCCCTACACACTACAGTTAGACGTTGTCTCATTGTACTACGATGGTAGTATTACAGTTTTATGTCGTCTCTGTCGTTACCCTTTTAACAGAGCGGTTGTTCTTGGCTTTTGTAAGCTTCTCAACATGCAATGCAGTTTTTCTCCATTTTATTCTATTGCTCGTCATTATTATACATTAATGCAATTGACATCGTCGTCGACGTCGCATAGACGGTCTACGGCGTATTTTGCTATCCTCTACCCTGCCCTGCAAAACGAGCCGTTCAATGGATTTGTTTCCTTTCCTGGAGATGTAACTGAAAAGCTTGAAAATGCAGGTTTCTACGACAGCGAATTTTCACTCAATGATGCCGAATTACTCAAGTATAGATAAATTTGTAAGGAATTCTGTCCACGATACCCCAGGCATCTTTGTTCACCGCCACATCACCAGGGAGTCAATTTGCTTCCATATCCCGCAGGCTCTATGTCTCGGCGTATTATAGTAAAATAGGGAAAACAAGAGTTTAAATCGGTTTCAATCGGGTTTTTGGTCTTGTAATATTTCTGTCCTTCCATATCTTTCCAAACCTATCTATTAAATTTCTGGACATACGTTTGTTAAATTTACCCTATATCCCGTGTTGGTGATGCAAGTGCTGAGGTATATGTAGGACTTTACTACTTTACAATACCAGTCGCTTTCGTCAAGTCGTACGTATGGGTTTGTTAAACTCCTAAGCCCTTTTCTTTTTCGTGATGAAATCCTGTTACGGATCGGTATCCATTACAGGATTTCCCGAGTGGGGACTCGAGCGGGTTATGTGGGGCTCGCGGACTGGCAGATGTAGGCCGTCCGAATACCCACTAAAACCTCACGGTGCTCCTCCTCGACTGCCACTGACCGCAAGACGCGGTGACAATAGTCTTCCGCGAAACGCGGCAAACTCCTAAGCCCTACGAATTTTATGTGTTATAAAAATCTGAAGAGGCCTATGGCATTTAGTCATTAGAAAAAATATGATTTAATTATGGTTTACATTTTTACTATATTACATAAAAATATTTGTTCACAGTATTTGGCAAGTGGTTGGTGGGGTCACTACGACTTTAGGTGTCAACTCGTAGATTATTCTCGAAGCCCTAAAGCGATGAGGGTAAGTGTATCAAATTATCATTACATATTTATGAAAAGTACTTATTTGAAAATTAATTTCAAAAATCTGGAAATTTCAGCTTGATACTTGTGTGTACCAAGTGTAAACTTCCAGATTTTTCAATTTACGTGAAAATTTAATGATCTCTTTGCTTTTATATGCTATTCAAAAAGTTTGAAGTGTGGAAGTTGGGTCTTTGGTCCGACATGAAAGATCTGAGAAATAATCTACTTAATTCATTTATAATTCAATAGCTTCGGACAGATTTATCTTCTATTCAATTGAGAAGAGAATCTTTCTTTTTGTATTAACATGAAGCTGTTTTATCTACATTTTTTACAACAAAGTCAAAGAAGAGCGTTATCATCTTTATTATACAATACCTATAATAAAAAGCAAAACCAAAAGTATATTTTTGTTTAAAAATGTTAATATTGTTGTTAAAAATGATGAATAAATTACATAATTTAATTTATATTAACGTAATTATGTTTAGTAATTTTTAACTATATTTCCTAAATTTCTTAATACATATTATTACATATATTTTTTAACAATAATTAATTACATATATAATATATTTATCAAGGTGGTTGTCACTTGTGTTAGTGTAAAAGAATGCGTTTCGGAATAAAGAATTGACCACAAAAAGCCGGACCTTGTCTCAACCGGTATTTGAAACGCCATTTATTACGTTATGACGAGCCAATTTCGAAATATTGCAAACGCACATAAAATATTCAAATTGTGTACATATATCAGAATATTGCCTCATACTTAAATTTTACTAAATTGATTGTGACCGGATAATATCTAATATCAAGATTAAATAATCGTAACCTCAAGCTGTCTAACAAAAAACATTCTTAAGAAAATTTGGGTTTTTTTTAAAAAAAACCCCGACGTATGTATGTGTAATTGTGTAGTATAATTTAAGTGCTATTAATTTTTTTTTTATATAATTTTTCCACTTTGAAGAGCATTTATTGCGTATTATATTTTTTTACTCACATTCTTATATTAAACCGGATTACCTTCTTAAAGCAATAATCATATTTTCTGTTGCAAATATTAATATTTATGCAAATAAAATGTATTAATCTATTTTATTTATTTTGTAATCTATCCATTATACTCTTCTATTGTATGAAGAAAAGTATTACTAAATAATTATAAAATCAATTTAAATTGAATAAGACATCCCGTTCAGCATTTTCCGCATAACTCTATACTCTTCTCATTGCATGTTGAGAAGCTTAACTCAGCGAAGAAGCCTCCACACCAGAGCGAAGAAATTAAAATATAATATATTTCATTTCCGCGAATAGGAATCGGACTCACAACCTGTCGCTTTTACTGTCACATGCTTGTGCTTCTGCGCTAAGACTAACCTCCAATAAATATTTGTTTTAAAATTTAATATTAGACATTTGATTTTATTACTTACTTATATATATTAGACATTTGATTTTATTACTTACTTATCTGATGTACCATAATTTAGATGGCGAACACTTGTTGGTGGTATTACTTCAGCAAGTTTACGGAATTTTTCGATACACTGTTCTTTGTGCTGCGAAAGAAGAACGAGCATGTGTCAACCCTCCACGTAATACATCATGGAATTATGCCAATGTCCGTCTGGTTTGGACTTAAATTTGCTCCAGGTGAGAAAAAAAATATATTCTATATCGATATTATATAATTTATTTTCAGTTTGCCGCGCTTTGCTTTATTACCAGAGCGAAGGAATGAAAAGGTTAATAAATAATAATTCACTCCCCTGAGTCACAAGGGCGGGCGGTTAACACGCTTGTGCCACTGCGCCCCGACGGCCTCATTTAATTATATTTAATTATAAAAATCATAATTCAAATAAATAAATCAGCTTCACGCTATATCCTGTACACAGCAGGATAGGCAGAGGGAACCTAGTGTTAAGACTCTCCGTCCCTCACTTTATGCCGAATTCTGGAGGCATTGCGTGTTGAGTGGTAGAACTCTGTATTTAATTATATCAACATTATTATTATTATAATGTTTCAAAATGTACTTGCGTAAAAAATACATTATACTTTATACATTATTACTTTATATATTATACATATTACGGAAGCATTGCATGTCCTTACCAGACCAGTGGGAATCGAACCGAGAGTGCTAATTTGAAACTCGTTCACAAATAAATAAATACAAATATTTAACCACAGCAACTGTGCATTAAATATTTGTTTCAGTTTTCCTGGTAACGTTTTTAACGATTAACGTCTACTTATACTATGTATATAACATATATATTTAATTAACACTTATTTCCTAAAAGGGCTAAAAAAGAAAATCAACATTTGAACTATCTACTCGCGTGTCATCTTATAGTCATAATATATTTTTGCTATAAATGTAATAATTTAAAGTTTTTTTTTCGAATTCTACTAAATACTGTGATATTCTATCGCTGTTCTATAATGAGGCAAATCTTTGAGAAGTCGATCTCACCCTGGGTAATAAAATGATTTCATTTTTCCTTTTGGATAAGCCAGAAGCGCGGTGTTAAGTAGCGCCACTCAGCACGCCGTGTCTCGAGTCTTAAATTCGTGCGAAAGTAGAAAACGAAGTGTCTTGGCAATTGATATTTTCTACGTATATTACTACACGTGGGATAAAATTAAATATTCAATGAATGCAAAATATTATGTATATGTTTTACTATGCACATTTCCTACAGCACATGCATATACCTTTACTATACACAATTTATTTATTATTATTGAGGCTTGTGGATGTCAAGTTCATAATAATTTGACTTCAGTACAATAATATATATATATATATAAAAGTCGTCTAATAATACGTTTAAATACTTGTTCGCCTCTAGCCTTAACCTGTTATTTAACAATTCATGACGTACTTTATACTCCTTATAACATTATAATAAATCCAGTTTATACATATAATTAAAATTTACCTTTGAACGTCAGCTATTAAGACGTCATTTGCTTGAGATGAAAGATAAATAAAAATGGCGTGTAGGTAGGTATAGCAAAACATTTTCAATGATTCTTACTTAACAAGCAAAAATAGTGATGTCTGCATGTGTAACGTTTTTTCCGAGACTGTTTTACATACATGATTATAGATGAGGCATCATCATCACAAATGATTATTTGGCACAGTTTTCTAGAACGCGATATATGACTTCTTTCTTCGTTTCAGCTTTAAACGCTAGTTTTCATAATTCGTAACGTATTACCGCATTTGTTTTATTTTTTTTTCTCTACCTACTTTCCACCGAATTCTGGAGGCATTTCGTGTTAATTGACGGAACTCAACACCGCTCTTTGCTTCGAGACCAGAGCGAAGAAATGAAAATATTTCATTTCCCCAAGTGGAAATCGAACCCACAACCTGTCGCGCTTGCAGTCACACGCTTGTGCCCTTGCAACACTGACCTCTAACTTATTTTTTTTACTTATTTAAATAAATTTATATATCATATAATAAACATATATGTATGCATTTTTATATACAATATATGTTTATTGTGTATATGTATACAAATAAATGTATAGAATATTGTATACAGGGTGGAAGTGTCAGCACCACATTAAATGAAACCAGTTTTAACTACTCTATAAAAGCCTAATACAATTATTTTTTTTTTCCAAAAATGAAAAAGTTTTTTTTTTTCAAACAAAATTATAAAATTATCGTTGTAAAATAAAAAGCCATTTTAAGGACGACGCACGCACACATAAACCTATTAAAGGAACACCGCCGCACACGCCTCATTCCGAAATCGAGTCGTAGGTATTGGAGATAAAGGTCAAAGTTGTGTAACCTTTAGTAGTATTTTTGTAGCAGTAAGTATTTACGTTATTGGTATCTATGCTTAATTGCGTCATACAAAATACAACTGTGGATAAAAATCGTAAAATGAAAAAAAATCCTACGTCCAAACTGTTGAGGCATCTTAATTAATTTCTTTAGGTTTGATATATTTTACCCAGATATACTGTTTCCGTAAATGGTTCGCTGACACTTCCACCCTGTATATGTCTCTGTATTTCGACATGTTGTTCTGATATATTTTGTTTATTATTTTCTTGTACTGTTAATTGCACTGTACTCTATCCCCGCTGTTTGTTAGACATTCACATCCCCTGGTTGGCTTGAAGAGATTTATTCTAAAAATAAGCCCACCCTTGTCACCTAACCTTTTCATTTGATATTTCTACGTGTTTTATTTTATGCAGTAAATAATATAATTATCCAATACAGATCTCATGAACAATATGAAAATTTAAAATTAATAAAACAGTACAAAAATGATATTAAAAGGAAATCATATAATCATAATATAAGATGAGTCGCGATCTCAGTTTTGCAGCGATGGACCTCTGACATCGCACCCGATATATATTCTAAATAGAATTATGAATACTAGAGAGGGCCCTCTTGACAACGTGTATGTCACTTTATAAATACAAATGTGTTGTACATTTTTGTATGTGTGTAACGTTTTATTTATTGACTTAATGAACGTAAGCATAATTATTTAAAAATATTAGCGTTCTGCACATCTCCTACATATACAGTTCACGCGCAATTCTTGTAAAAAGGGTCCAAAATATATAGATGTATACAACTATATTTTAATATCTTGGCTATATCACAAGAATGTATAAATTTAAAAACTTGTATATTACGAAATTTACAAATGAATTACAAGTGTATCATTATATAATCATGCATGTAAATTTATATATTTTTTTTGTCGCAGGTGGTCACAGTACCTTCTTCGCTCTGCTGAACACGTTTGTCCACATCGTGATGTATTTCTATTACATGGTATCAGCGATGGGACCCAAATATCAGAAATATATTTGGTGGAAGAAGTACCTCACAGCCTTCCAGATGGTAAGCCAAGCTATTCTTGCTACAAATATATTTAAATATTAAAAAAAAAAGTCTACAGTACTTTTTTTTACTTTTTTAGGCAACGTACTTCTAAGCCATACTATCTTATATTATACATATATAATATAACTTTGTTTAACATATGTACATACACACAGACACGTGTAACTTATGTTCTACTAACCATATTACGTAAATTTTGGGAACTGTGTCAAGACAGACCATTCCCGTTAAGACACATCAGTTCCCTATTTTCCGCTGAATTCCTGAGGCATTATGTGGCTCGTTACTAAAACAAAGAAATAATGGAAATATTAAATATTTCATTTTCTCGAATAGGAATGGAATCCACAACCTGTCGCGTTTACAGTCGCACGGCTGTGCCTCTGAGCCACGATTGACCTCTATTACGTAAATATATTGTAAAATAAAATTAAATTAAATTATATTAAAAAATTAAATCAGCTTTACACTGTAACCCGCAAACAGCAGAGTAGCCAGAGGGAACCTAGTGTTAAAACACTCCGTTCCCCACTTTCCACCGAGTTCTAGAAACCAGTCGATTTTACAGTCACACTTTGTGCCATTGCGCCGCGACTGGTCTACATTGTAAAATACAGTATTAATTTCAGAAAATATTTGTTGCTTGTTAAAATAATACTTTGTTACACACAAGTTACTTTATAAGTTCATTGGAAATCTCATAGTTAATTTTCGAGGCACTGACGACTAACATAAATAGTCATCATTTTGAGAAGTGCAATTTGAATTAGTGATAAAATAAACCATTAAGCATAATCTTATACTGTAAAAAATTATAGGGATATTCATATTTAATTAATTTTCCTTCGACGAACATCTAATATATGAACATATATATATTTTGCAATAAATGTCAGTTTTATTGGGGTTCGTCATACATACGACTTCATGGAATGTCGTTAAATTACGTTTACTGTGACAATAGCAAATAAAACATTTTCCGACTCACGAATATAATAAAACGTTTTTAAAGTTAAAAGGAAATAAATACCTGTTATTGTAATGTAGTTAGAGTTTTTCCCTGAAAAAAAAAATTAAAATTTTAATAATTATTAAAAATAACAGTTGATATAAGTAATATAAAAGGATACTCATTGAATACAATGACTTAACTTATTCATTTTTAAGGTGTTCACACACTAACGATAAAACAAATTTATAAATAGGTAATATTAGGTGCATATATTTTAAGAGATCTCTTTGATAAGAATTGCTTGAATTATTTCATCTAAGAGCCCGAATTCTTTTATTCTCTATAGAAAATATTTCGACACTGTTTTACGACAAGTTTATTTATATTTACTACTTATAGTATATATTTTTTATATTTCCATTTCTTCGCTCTGGTGTCAAGGTTAAGCGCGGCGTTGAGTTCTGCCACTCAACACGCAATGCCTCCAGAATTCGACAGAAAGTGGGGAACGGAGTGTCTTAACACTAGGTTCCCTCTGCCTACCCTGCTGTGTGCGGGATACAGCGTGAAGCTAATTTTATTTAATTTACTACTTATAGTGATTTATTTATCTTTTAGTGTAACGATTGCTTTGCTGTAAGACTATACAAAATTGTGATTTTATATATGACTAGTGGCCCCTGCACGCCTTCACTCGCTTTTTTAAAATTATTTAACGGTATTTAAGCGTATTTAGGTAATTTAATTTTGCTCGCTTTATGAAACAAATAAACATTTTTCATCACATATTAGTATAGATATAAATTCAATTCACTTCTTAAATCTATATATAAAAGGACTTGTACCTGACTGACTGAGGTGAGACGCACGCACAGTCGTAACCGCTGTGCATAGAAACGTGAAATTTGGGTAGATGTTTATTTTCATGATCTGGATATCCACTAAGCAGGAATTTTGAAAAATTTTAACCCTAAACGGATGAAATAGGGGTTGAAAGTTGAAAGCCTATGGATTTTTTTTAAATCAGCACCGATTTTTATAAAATTTGAAATTCAGACTCTTAAAAATATTTCATTGAACACGTGTGTCATGGTTTTTTATAATTCACCCCCTAAGGGTTCAAATAAGGGGTTGAAAGTTTATATCTTTAAATCGCCACCAATGTTTATAAAAAATTAAATTCAGACTTAAAAATATTTATTGAACACGTGTTTCGTGGTTTTTTTAGAATTCACCCCTAAGAGTGCAAATAAGCGGACGAAGCTGCGCGCGCCCACTAGTGTAAAATAAAATTGTTTATTTTATGACTTTATTACATATCTACGTAGTATAAAATGAACTAACCAGATCTTTATATTAAATTTCTTTGTTTTGTTTATGTGTTTTTGTTGTCGTTTACATTTTTTTTACAATTTCCGCATTGGCGTTGTTTTGGCATAAGATCTAGATAGTTCCTATCCAGATTACTTATATATAAATTATTAAAAAATAATGTACTGGTTCTCTGTTTTTATGGCGAATCATTATGTGTGATCTTTGGTACCATCAAGGGCAAACCATTATAGATTAATTAATATAAATGAGTTTATATTGTTAGTCTTATGAAATAAAAAACTCGTTTATATAAAATTGTGCTAGTGTAATTTTAATGGCGCTTATTATTTTTATTAAACACACCTAAGCTTTTTTGCTCTTA
Organism: Heliconius erato x Heliconius himera; assembly: GCA_013421005.1. Classification (NCBI taxonomy): domain Eukaryota; kingdom Metazoa; phylum Arthropoda; class Insecta; order Lepidoptera; family Nymphalidae; genus Heliconius; species Heliconius erato x Heliconius himera. The sequence goes on along the minus strand of JAATLQ010020425.1, from coordinate 26,824 downwards.
CATCATATTATTAAATGTTTTGTGATTGAAATTAAATTAAATTTTACTTACACTGGTATTACATAGAATTTTAAGCTAAATTATAACAAGAAGCCAGTCGTGGCGCAGGGCCACAAAATGTGACTGTTAACACGATAGGCTATGGGTATCGATTCCCATTCGAGGGAATGAAATATTGAATATTTTCATTTTCTTCGCCCTTGTTTCGAAGCAAAGTGCGGCGTCGAGCATCGTCACTCAAGACGCGTAAATGGGGAACGGAGTGTCTTAACACTAGGTTCTCTCTGCCTGTGATACATAGCGACGCTAAAAAAAGTTATAACAATTGCAAATAATGCATAATTACATTGTAGAAGAGAAACACAAAAAACTTGCTATGTGTTAATTTAATACGTCAGTATAATCTATTAAATAAATCTAACCTTGTTATGTAATAATAATTATGTACTCTAACCAAGTTTGTTAGTTTAAAAATCACAAAATACTTGGAAATGCAAATATTTTATTTCAATGTTAACCTTGTATCGACAAGCACATTGAAAAACATAACGTAGATTTTGCCAATTGAAGCACTGAAGGTAACTTATTCGTTTCTATTCAGGGTCAATGATATATGTTTGGCCGTGGAGAAATATATGTATAAAGATGAAAGCTAATTGCGTTCTATTGAGTAATCACGATCACCACATATTGTATTGTTATGATCTACGTCGTTGTGTCAAAAATTTGTGACGTATTATATATATATATATATATATATATATATATATATATATATATATATATATATATATATATATATATATATATATATATATATATA
>JAATLQ010020425.1:0-25901 GCA_013421005.1 Heliconius erato x Heliconius himera | reverse complement strand
GAGTGATCACTAAAAGTAAAGCCAGATAAAAAAAACACTTAAAATAAAGATTATTATTAGAGATCAATAAAATACTTCACTAAATCTAAGCTCAGCTTAGCGGACTGTACCTTATATGTTTCTCATTGAATTATAGAATTAAATAAATAATATTTATTTTATTTATCCGTTTCTCATTTTTCGACGTATTCTGGAGGCATTGCCTGTTAAGACACCAGGGCGAAGAAATTAAAATATCCAATATAAATATTTAATTTCCTCGACCTTTCGCGTTTACAGTCGCACTTTATGCCTCGGGCCACGACTGGCCTATACTAAGTTATGAGTAGAAAATTAAAAACCGGGCCTTGCAGAGTGCTGACCTCACAGCGGTAACACCGACAAACAATTTGTAATTATTCTACTTATGCCACCTTCAAAATACAATTTAGAAATGAATTGATAATATTACTAGACAGGTCGAGATCTTGTAGCAAATAAACTCCAAACCTATTCCGTTAATAAAAATAAAAATAAATAAATCAATCAGCTTCGCGCTGTATCCCGCACACAGCAGGGTAGGCAGAGAGAACCTAGTGTTAATACACACCGTTCCCCACTTTCCGCCGAGTTCTGGAGGCATTGCGTGTTGAGTGGCGGAACTCAACGCCGCACTTTGCCTCGACATCAGAGCGAAGAAATGGAAATATAAATTTAAGTAAATATTTCATCTCTTCGAGTGGGGATCGAACCCACAACCAGTCGGTTTTACAGTAACACCTCGTGCCACTGCGCCACGACTGGCCTCATACATTATTATTTATGTTTCAATACAGGTACAATTCGTGCTGATCTTCAGTCATCAATTGCAAGTGTTGTTCCGGCCGTCCTGTCAGTACCCGCGCGTGTTCGTGTATTGGATCGCCATGCATGGATTCCTGTTCTTATTCCTGTTCAGTGACTTCTACAAAGCGAGATATAACAAGGCTGAAAGGAAATCTAAGACTAATGGCCTTTGTATGGTGAGTGTCGCCTTCGCTGTCGTATTAGAAATCGTTAAAACAATAGTTTCACGCTGTATCCTGCACGTAGCGGGATAAGCATACGGAACCTAGTGTTAGAACGCTTCTGAAAATTGTCTAACTAATCTAACAATAGTTGCGGATTCAAATTCCTCACAGGAAAATGTCTGATCAGGTCAGACACGTAATGAATCTAAAGGACGTCTCTTAATAGTCATAGTGACACATCGTTTTAAGAAAACATGAAAATTTTATCGTAACTGGATTTGTATGTTTTCTTTAAAAAAATCTTTCGTAAGTTACACTTAAAAATGTAAAAAATAGTGACAGTTCTCTGTATCTTTGTTTGTCTGAGATAATTCGGGAAAAGTATGAAGGCAAAAAAATAGATAGTATTAAAATGTAAGTTTTATACCTATTATGAAAAATAACTTGCGTTATCTACAATTAACATATGTGTGATATTTTTTTTTTCACAAAAAAAAAAATGGTTTCATGACTATTCGTGCGTTTCTTCATTGTAGTAAAAAGACAAAGCGCGGCGTTCAGTTTCATCATATTTTATTTTAAGTAAGGTTGTAATTGACCTTTGTTTGTTTCAAATTTAAATTTATTAAACTGTGTAAACAGCAATAAAGCGTGTGATAAAATAATGAATATTCATTGCTAAATTGACAATGTAAATAGACCTATTAATATTTGATTTGTTTTCGTATTTAATATATTTAAATGTAATTACTGTTTTATTTAAATACAACATATTATTTCTTTTTTAATTTGTTAAAAAGGAAGTATATAGGATATATATTTATATAAACTCATTATATTACGTAGCTAATTATTTTATAGTTAGCGTTCAAGGTACTTCCACTGAAGGCTTAATGACCATAATGGTTGATAAAGATTAATGAGGAAATTAATACATATTGCACAAAAATTGTATATAAAATAAATGTAGGTACTATAAAAAATAAAATGCATTTTATAATTTTTTTACATTATTGCAATAATAATCATTTGAATACTTAGTTTCACGGTAGGTAAAGTTCCATTCTCCACATTGAGCCTGAATTAGAGATATTGTCGATTAAGCGGAACTCAACGCAGCCCTTTGTCTTAGAGAAGTGGAATTGAATTTGAATAATTCGTACTTCTAAATGGAGCTCCAACTTACGATCAACAGTCAAGTGCTGTTGCAGTCAGCCACAATAGCGTTATTTTGGTTTGTTAAGCTTATTTTCGATACAATGGGACGTAGAAAGTGTCGCATTCTATCGGAAATTAGCTGAACCAACCAAAATAATATAATTTCAAGGCATGAGGGATTACAATCCCTGAGGCCGTCGCTCTATATAGAGAAGGGTATGCAAGGGGTACTAAGTGTTACGTTGTTTGCAGACGGTGCTGGAGGACAGCGCGCTGACGGGGCGCGGCGGCTACGAGCACGGCGCGGGCCGCGTGCCCAACTCGTACGCGTCGAGCGCCGCCGCCGCCTTCGTGCGCCGCCGCCCGCTGTCGTAGCCGCGGCGCGTGCACTCCTCGAACTCTTTAAGCTAAATTAATACGATGTATTTTTTCGTTTCTACGACAAAGTGTTCATCGGTTTCCAAAAATGTACTATGCTAGAACATGAGCGATTTATCTGATCATTTTTTTTTATATTTATAAATATTGTTAACAATTTTTTTTTATTTTTAAATTGTTGAGATTTTCATGACGAAAAAAGTTGTGTTTAGTGTTGTTCTTTCTGTTTCGCAATTGGAATTTTTCGAAATATTATGCAACGTTTATCCATGTATGTTTTCACTTTATACGTATAGGATACACGAACTACGTCGCGTCACGCACGCCCTTCCAACTTGTGCTTTATTTATTTTTCGATTAACATTTAACTAAAACAAAATGGTCGTGTACCTTATTTACTATATTGAATATTATCTATTATTATATATGCGTCGATGATGAACAATTTTGAATATCTATTTCAGTAGTTAATATGGAGGAAATGTTTAACCAAATGTGTATAATTATTGATGTTTTTTAACGATTAAAAATTATAATTTTAACGACGTCTTTAATAAGTATGTATTTATAATTTCCTTATTGTGTTTCAATAAATTATTCGCGAATATATTTTCATATTAAACATTTGTATGTATGTAATATTGTAAAGTGTTCTATTTTACTATATTCAAATATATACATTTCTAATATACATTTCAACTCTAATATGAAAATATAAAAGCGAGGAATTCAAAATTAATTATTTTTCTCATACATTTTTGTACAAAAAGTCCAATGACGTCAATACATTCTACATAGAGTTGGTTTAAAAAATGTACTTCTTTGTATCATCTCATTCTGTTATAGTTATCATAATGGCAATAGGTGCTAGAAATAGAAATAGCATTCAATATGAAACGAATTCAAATCCCTTAATTGTACTATACAATTTTTTTGAGAAAAAATGTCCCCTTGATAATTTTGTTATTTTGTTTAAATATTTTTGTATAAATATATATTAATTCTTTATATGTTTATTTTAATGAAAATTCATTAAAATTAGTCGTATTCACTATTATATTCAATTGTATATAAATACAATAAATATAGATATTAGCACAACGTCCCACTCGACCTTGTAATTTGTATCATCGAATGCCTTACATTATTTTTAAGTACAAAAACTATTTACTAGACTATAAAATGTTAAATGAATAGTTATTTTGTAAATGTTATCGGTTTCGGAGATTAGTAATATTTTTTTCTTTAATGTATAAAATTAGGAAAAGAAGCGGAATGTCGTTAGTATGTTTCAATGTTATTGTACATACAATGGAGGAGTCTACTTACATTCGTTATATTTAATAAATATTTCTGTACAAGTTTGTATAAAGATATGGAGCCATCCAGAAATAACATCGCACGTTGAAGCGGTGGAGGGGGTCGATAGAGTGTGAGATTGTTTAACAAGATTTTGGTTGGGGTCTTTAATTACGTATGTATATTATAATTTGAATTGTTAATTAGTATCAAAATATAATATACAAACATAATTTTGGCTATTTCAATTTCATTTTATTGAAATTATTCAATGTGTAAAATATGTGACGTCACAGTATAAGTTGTCTCACAAAAATGACCAGCTGCGACAAGAAGGGGGAGAGGGGCCGAAATATGAAATTTGTGTGATGGATAGCCCTTATACAGAAATATTGTTTTTTTTTTCTGTAAATATTCTTGGAATATTATATTGTATATTAAATTAACATTGTTACCACATTATGTTTATTCGCATCCAGTGCTATTGATTTCGATAATTTTTCCATGCTCAAGCATTTATAATAAATTTATTTTAAATATTGTATTATATAAGAAATTATCGTATTTTAACCCCGTATTGAAACTTGAACTACCAGTATTTATTTTGCAATATTTTGTGAAACACATGATAATTAAAAATGAGTTGAGCTGCCACTAGTGCAAATAATTTAATACAGAATACCTTATATACAGTGAAATCTTTTTAATTGGAATCTCAAGAGACCAAGGAGCTTGTTCCATTTCAAGATGGTCAAGCGTATTAAAACTTGTCACAACCTGATAAAATGTCTCACTTATGGCAATTAAAGAGGTTAAACATCAAAAAAAATCTTAAAAATCAAATGTCATTTAACCATACTCGAAAAGTCCGATAAACAGAGAGGTAATTCAAAGAAAAAGGGCCCGGACCTCATTGGACTTTTCAGTAATAGAGGTTTCCCTCTTAACCAAATTCCACTTAACCAGGTTTCCCTGTAAATATTATGAATAATATCAGTATCCGGCGGCTTAACATCAAGAACTAAGGGAGGGTTAGTTATGTAAGATATTAATTAATTAATTTCGTCACCGGGATTTTTTTTGTATTTGATTTTGTCTAATGTAATGTTTGTATTACATTTTGGTGTGTTAACGCTTTATGTGTTGTGTGAACGGCGAACGGTTGCTTTGAGCGGAACACTATGCTCAAATATTTGCTGCGAATTCACTGTTTTGCAACCTTTATTTATTATTTTAATAAAGTATTTTACAAAATATCTTGTATGTTTTTTTTATTATTATTTATCCTTTTTTCGTACAACTTGTAAATTTTCATTAATTATAGACTGTTTTTTTTATATTGATATAAATATTCAATACTTATTGAAATTGGATTCAATCGGTGAGAATTATAAATAAATTTATAATGTTTGTTAATTCGATTTAGTTTCTTTTTTAACTTCACACTGTATCTCGCATATCCAACCCGTTTCCCACTTTCAGAGCTCATTTACTTCCTAATTGATTGGTAATTTTCATTTATATACAAAATGAATGACTTATTAATGTACATTTATAATTGTTTTTAAATCAGCTTCACGCTGTATCCCGCACACAGCAGGGTAGGCAGAGGGAACCTAGTGTTGAGACACTGCGTTCCCCACTTTCTGCCGAATTCTGGAGGCATTGCGTATTGAGTGGCAGAACTCAACGCCGCGCTTAACCTCGACACCAGAGCGAAGAAATGGAAATATACATTTAAATAAATATTTCATCTCCTCGAGTGGGGATCGAACCCACAACCAGTCGGTTTTACAGTCATACCTCGTGCCGCTGCGCCACGACTGGCCTCAAATAATAAATATAATAATTGTTTTTTACCTTAAAAATGTATAATTTGTGTATAACATGAGATATTTATTATTGTTTGTGCTGTGTTTATATTTAAATTATTGTTTGTTTTTTTATTTCAAATTTTGTCATTGCATGTGAAGCTCACCTGTAAATGATTGAGCAATTAGATATGATTTACTTTGTTTTTTCCTTTTAAGGACATGTAATAATTGTGTCAATTGTTGGTAGGCCTTATAAATAAATAAATGCTGCGGTTGGTCGTGTTACTACATCGAGCTAGGAAATGAAAATAATTCGTTTCCCTGAGTTGGAGTCAAAAAGATGAAATTAAATTACAATCCATATGTATAATTTTTTTTCCAAAAATATTATATAAATAATCGTAGAATCAAAGAAGGCAAAACCGCGGGTTACTAACGAGTTACCAAAGCGGTTACTAAAGAGTAACAAAATATACAGGGTGGAAGTGTCAACGCTCCTTTTACAGGAACAGCATATAGGATAAAATATTTTAAACCCATACCTAAAAAAAAATATTAAGTTATCTCAACAGTTTAGACGTAGGATTTTTTTTTCATTTCACGATGTTTATCCATACCTGTATTTCGTGTGACGCAGTTACGCACAGATACCAATAACGTAAACACATAATACTACTAAAGGTTATTCAACTTTGAACTTTGCCGCCAATACCTATACCTATATACCTATTGATTTCTGAATAAAGCGTTTGAGGCGGTTTTTCTTTGATAGGTTTATGTGTGCGTGCGTCGTTTTTGACAAATGGCGTTTTATATTATAACAATAATTTTATTATTTATTTTGTTTGAAAAAACACTTTCACTTTTATGAATATTTTCTTTAATTGTATCAGGCTTTTATAGAGTAGTTAAAACTGTGGTTTCATTTAAAGTGGTGCTGACACTTCCACCCTGTATACTTATTTCCAATAATATAATCATCGTATGTGAGAAGACGATTGAAATTTACTTTTTTCTGTTGCATACATCAAAAATATTTATGTAAAAGCAACTTTCTAAAACTAACATTTTCTTATAACATGAGTGTGTGAATCGTATATTTCTCATAATATTTCAGATAATTCAATAGCCCCGTAAATATTTATTTATGAGAACAACTAAATTGTAATATTATATAGGTGGAAGTGTCAACACCACTTTAAAAAAAACACAATTTTAACTACTCTATAAAAACCTAGTACAATTTTTTTTTCCCAAAAATTAAAAAGTTATTTTTTCAAACAAAATAAATAATAAAATTATTGTTGTAATATAAAACGCCATTTGTCAAGAACGACGCACGCACATATAAACCTATCAAAGGGAAACCGCCGCATGCGCCTCATTCCGAAATCGAGTCGTAGGTATTGGCAGTAAAGTTCAAAGTTGATTAAATTTTAGTAGTATTTTTGTATTAGTATATGTTTACGTTATTGGTATCTATGCGTAACTGCGTCACACGAAATATAGGTATGGATAAACATCGTGAAATAAAAAAAATCCTACGTCTAAACTGTTGAGGTATCTTGATTAATTTCTTTAGGTATGGCTTAAAATATTTTACCCTATTTGAAGTTCCCATAAAAGGAGGGCTGACACTTCCACTCTGTATAATGAGGCCAGTCGTGGCGCACAAAGTGTAACTGTAAAATCGACTGGTTGTAGATTCGATCGAGAAGAAAGGGAATATTTATTTACATTTTCATTTCTTCGCTCTAGTATCGAGGTAAAAGCGCGGCGTTGAGTTCCGTCACCCAGTACCTCCAGAAATCGGCTGAATTTGGGGAATGGAGTTTCAACACTAGGTTCCCTCTGCCTACAATGCTGTTTGCGGGATCCAGCGTGAAGTTGATTTATTTAGGCATTTATTTTTACTAAATTATAGTTAAAACGTTAGATGAATCGATATCTAACTCATTCAATCACATTAAGTCCAATCTTCAAGACAGGGTTTTGGGTGGTGATAGGTGTTGAACCCACAACTATCGCATTAACTGTCTGACGCTGACCAACTGCCACGGCAGCCAACTTTTGTTTTAATATTAATAAACATCTATTACAAGCTCGCCATCTATATTTTAGAAACTAGTTTATTGACGCCAATGCAATGGTCGACCATTAAAATTAATATTAATAATCGAGAACTGACGCAAACACCTTTTTATGAATAAATAGTATATATATACTTAACGTAGATAGTTACGTTATATTAAATGTAAAGTTTGTAATAACGTTTTGTCGTATGACGCTTTTTTTATAATTACCTACGGTTAATATTAGTGAGGAATCCATAAGGATTTTTTTTAATAACTTCCTCTACAATATTTTAGATTTAACCCGTCCCATTACATTCTATAGCAATCATAGAATTAGTAGAACACATAATATTATTATACACAATCTGGTACATTTGAGGTGCCGCCTATATAAATGTATGTTTCTTACTTTTAAGTTATATAATAAAACAGTAAAAGATTGTGTCTGTACATTGAATGTATTTGTGAAAAAAACAATGTAGTGTTTAAAATAACTAACAGAATATGAATCTATGATTTTTTAAACTATTGTATTATAAATATTATTGTTATCCATAACAGTCCAGCTAAACTATAAGAAATACATAAAAGCATAAAATTTTAAGTTTGATATTTTAGATATTAACGTATGAAAATATCTATATCAGGAACATTTGATAAATAGTCATAACAGTTAAGCTTAACTATACCTAAGAAATAATAACCTGCGGCTTTAGTGGAAGATGTTCAATGTGACAGGCATTTTCCATTAATATATGGGTAGTTCTACAAACTAAGGACGAAAATGGATCTGTTTTCGGCCTGACATTTTTTATACATTTTAGTCGCGGAATTTATTCTAATAACACGAGTGTAACGTCCTTTAGTATATACTAAGCGAAACAGTCAAAATATTTGATAGTTTTAGATTTATGGCTGTTTAAAGAAAATTAAAGCGCAGGAAACTTAGTATGTCACCAGGTAACCGTGAGAAACTACAAAAAAATTTTAAAATCAACATTTATTTATTATATTAGCTTCTTTATATGAATTTTCATTGAAAACTAATAAAATTTAACTTTAAACATGGCTTGGATACTTACACCTAAACAGTTTTGAACGGGAACTTACTCATCAAATGATCATTGAGCATTATATTTATTAACGTTATTCTAAATCACAGTATGTAAAATCTCCTTTAAAGACAAATTAACAATATTAATGTACGAAATCTACGACAAGACATTCAGTCTCAAAATTATGCTTAAATCGTGTAACAATAAATAGTAAATTTAACAGTGTCGTTACAATAATTCTTTGAAAGTCATTTTTTGTAATCACAGTCCGCTAAACATCCAGAGAATTTAAATAATGTAGATTTGCCTTTAATACATCCATTTTGTGCCCAATTATGACATACTAGACACTGGACCCAGTCATTTCCTGTCATATCTTCACTGTAGAGAATTCCACAAATAAGGCACTCGTTAAACTCATAGTTATTATTATTTTTTTTTACTTTTAATTATCAGCATCTCCTACTTTTCTTCTTTGTTGTATTAATGTCTCTTGTGATAGATCTGGGAAAAGGATAGTAGGGTCAATTTGCAAAAGGCATGGTAGCTAAAACCTCTGGATTTTCCAAATTTAACGTAAGATCACTTGCAACACTTACATCATCACGCTGATCGGTTGAGTTTTTTGTAATTATGTTGATAATATACGGACTTGTACTTTCAATCTGCTGTGAAACCTCCATTTCATAGACGTCATCAAAAATTTGCCTTGATTTTGCAGCATATGGTGCCCCTTTGGTTCCCAATTAGACAGGATCCTGAGACCAGGTTCCTGAGAATTTTTGCCTAATATTTAAAAAAACACAGTGAATTCTAACATTCAACCAAAATTACACTTTGCTAAGCCTCCGTGTTACCAAATATTACGCACTAAAACGCTATAATTACACATATATTTCTTTATTTCATAAAAAAATGCTTACCAGGATACTGTGAGCTTGACTGATTTTGACGCTACTTCTCTTGCCGACTGACGCATCCTGGCTTTAGAAGGCGTTAGGTTCGTACAGATAAAAGATATTCTGTGTCTCTTTCGTGGTAGGATTCACTCGGCGGAACGGCAATAGCGTATGACAAATAGAATATCGGATATTCACTGATTTAACATTGAACAGGATCCTGATATGAAATGGTGGGGACAAAATGTAAAGATGATTTTGTAAAAAGTTTTGAGAAATTTTATTACTATTTTATTCTCCCTAGTGAGATAAAATTGAAAATATATCAATTTGGGTTTCAATTATGACCTTTATGTAGAAGTAAGTAAATCACGACACATTTAGAACTAGATTTCGTTCGAGGGACACGTCAGGATGCTGAGAATTTTGCACTTTGAACAGTAATTTCGTTCAGAAAATAATTGTAAATATTTATTATTTTTAGTGACCAACTAAAAACAGTTGTAAATAATAGTAATCAAAGGAAATAAATGAGTATAAAACAATTTGTCATATACATTTCGGCCGAGCCGCGCAAAATTCCTGAATTCGTAGAACTACCCATATAAAAATTAAACATCTAGAATATGTGATAAAGAACTATAGTAGCCTAGCTAAATTACAAGAACTAATAAAGGTGTAGATAAATACGAAATAACTAACTATATTTAATATGAGAATTTTTGAGAGCAATTATTAATTACCATTTAAATGTAATATAACAGTATGGATAACCATACTAAAATAGATACCCAATTTTTCTAAAATACGCTTAAATAAAAAGAAGCGGGTGGAGCCGCGCGGGAGCTAGTTTTATATAAAAATTTAAAAGCAAAAAAATCAAATCAACTTCACGCTGTATCCCGCACTCAGCAGGGTAGGCAGAGGGAACCTACCGCCGAATTCTGGAGGCATTAGGTGCTGAGTGGCGGAACTCAACGCCGCGCTTTTGCCTCGACACAACAACAAATTTAAAAGCATTTAAGTAAAAATTAAAATAGTAACTCAAATTTAAGGTATCGGTTCCGGATAGCAACACAGACAACAACTTCGCAAGTAAGCTAGCTCATTATCTCGTTATTAAAATTATAATAACAATAGAAATATTTTATAAACGTTAATATTTTAACAATTTGAGAAACAATAGACACGTTTAAAACTTAATTTTAAATTATTTTTGTGAATAAAAAAAGGGTTTTAATTGAGTACAAAAAAACAATATAAAATAATGAATATTTTTTTACATATAATATCGTATAATTTTTATTGCATAATTATACGATATGTATTTAATTACATTATTATTTTCTTGAGTACAAATTTTTATTTCCCGAATTTTAACTTAAACTTTAACAGGACCAGTAATCACTTAGAACTGCTATGCACATTTTTACAAAAGTGTCGCCATACATTTATTTCGTCTACCAAAACTAAGAATTATTTTATATATTTGTAGTTGTCACTTTTTAGTATTTTTTTAATATTAATTATATTAAATCGTTATTTCTAACAGGTCATCAACATAACATTATTATAATCGTATTTTTTCTTTTAATATTCTATCTACTTTATATTAGCTGTATAGTACCTATAGAATATAAAAAGTAGTAGTTGAAAAGTCAAAGAATAAAAATTATACATCAAAAACAACCTTCATCAAATAAACTAATTTGCATATTAATTTTATTAACAAAATAACATGCATATCACTTCTACTATGCCATATAAGCTGCCTTTGATATTGCAAATCATTGACATATTGGGAAATACGTAAATGTAGTCGTTCGCGCAGTCCTTGTGAGATGATTACACGTTAGAATTGTGTCATGCAACCTCGACTTGCCTCGTAGACCTAGATCCTAATAATCATTGTCACTGAATTATATAAAACACCATATATATTTCTATGAATATTACTTAGTAAGTTAGTATACAGGAAGGTACTCTACTAAAGGGTAGTGTAGGCACTAAACTAGTTGTTGATAGCCCCCAACTACAGAGTACTGACAACGGAGTTTTTTTTTCAATACAGACCTAAAAGTTATTGTTAAAATTCAAACTAAACGATTTTTGATACGATGTCCAAGATTTATAGATCGATAGTTTTAAACTATTTATTATTTGATGCGAAAGATCTAAGTATTATTAAGCTATATTAAGAAAAACTCATGAGCACAGATCCTACAATCTGTATTCTGGGTTGTATTTTTCTTCAAGAATCCGATTTCTTCCAAAAAATCACTAACCAGCTGAATTAGTGAAAATCGCTGACCATACATGGGATGGGGGTAAAATGGATTGGTACCGCGGTCCTGCACCCATGCACCACCTTTGATCCATCGATCGATTTCCACTCTGTATTGTAAATCGATTTCCACTCTTTTTTTTATTTTTAAAATATCTAGTTCTACTTTAACATGTAAGAATTTTGTGCTTCAGCTTCACGCTGTATCCCGCGTACAGCAGAGTAGGCAGAGGGAACCTAGTGTTAAGACACTCCGTTTCCCACTTTCCACCGAGTTCTGGAGGCATTGCGTGTTGAGTGGCGGAACTCAGTGCCGCGCTTTGCCTCGACACCAGAGCGAAGAAATGAAAATATAAATGTAAATAAATATTTCACTTCCTCGAGTAGGGATCGAACCCACAACCAGTCAATTTTACAGTCACACTTTGTGCCTCTGCGCCACAACTGGCCTCATTCAAATAAAAGACGTACGTTAATCTATTTGACAACGGTAATAATATAAGTATTATTATAAATAGTATCTCTCTTAGACAATATATTGTAAGTGACAATTAAAATGCATATCAAAGGAATATTCTTAAATTATTATTAATATTTGTATTTTTAAAGATTTATTATTAATTTTTATTAAATATTATCTATACTATGATGTGAAAATTATTTTCATATATATATATATTTTTTTAAATTAACGCTATTGTGTCGCAGCTAGAAAGGGCCTAAATTATTTTCGATTTAATCTAATATTATGACAAATTTCGATGACAATATGTGGTAAATGTTAATGGGATAGCAAACGAAGTTGTGTGCACTTACTAGTTCATATATCTATCTATATTAATTATTAATTATAAATAATAATTTATATTCACCTTTGCCAGTCCATCACGTGACAAAAACATTAAACATTATTTAATAACCTACTGCGTAGGTACATTTTAACTGTTGTACCTACTACTAACTCCACTTGTAGAAAATCACTTTGAAGTTGTGTTATTTGAATTATTCATATTTCATTTACAATTTAATACAATTAAAACTTTATTTTGTACAAATAACATTTTAATAAACGTAAGAAAAATATGAGAAATAAATCGTTTTTTAATTCCTCTTAAGATACTTTATAAAACAAAAGATTTCACATGTCCTTCACAAATTGTATAGTGCAAAAATAGTTATAAAAAATAATTATTTTAATTTTAAAAATTAATCTATTATTTTTTTTTTCAGTTTCACACACTGTATTCCGCCCCGTTCCATTTTAAGTTTCCGCCCGACGCGCTACTATTATATAAGTCAAGCTAACAACAGTCCCTCAAAGCGGTAAAAATAAGTTAGGTATTCTAAGAAAGCAAAATTTTAACAATCTTATCATAGTAATTCATACTCTTGGAAATTGAATGCATAAGTTCTATTAGGTGTAATAAAAATACATTTCCCCTGACTATAGATAATAATCTTTTTCTATGTCAAAATTTATACTTATAACTTTTTTTTTAATTAGCTTCACGTTGTAAACCGCACATAGCAGGATAGGCAGAAGGAACCTAGTGTTAAGACACTCCATTCCCCACTTTCCGCCGAAATCCGGGGCCATTGCGTGTTGAGTTGCGGAACTTAACGCACCGTTTTACCTCGATACCATAACGAAGAAATGAAAATATAAAATAAAATAAATATTTCATATCCTCGAGTGGGGATTGAAGCCACAACCAATCGATTTAACAGTCACACTTTATGCCTCTGCGCCACGACTGACCTCTAAATAATATCTATCAACGTAGATGATTAAGAAATTTGTTCTAAATTATGAGATATTTATTCATAAATTGAATTATAAATAAACTTTCAAGTTTTTTCTATTTTAGCATGTCATTACGATGTCGTATTTAAGGTACCGTTACAGACATTAAAATTAGCTGTCAATGTATTAACGTGTCCTATGATTACTTTCTAAGTCCATCCATGTTATTATAATGTTGAATCAATACATTATCTACTATTGATGATGTACCATTAAAAAAAAACTAACGGTATTCAGATGTGTAGATTGAGATTTCGCAATGAAGCTCTAAACATTATCGATAATCTCAGAGGAAGAGAAACATATGGTGTAGTTTAAAGTAGGCCTATAAACCTTTTTCATCCCCAGATACTTTATTCATGTTGTAAACAATGATTAATATTTTTTATAATTTAGTTACTTTGTGGAAAAGATGTGAGTTTTTTTTCTTTTATAATAGAAATTACGTGAATAACATTTTAAAATATAGGGTAAAACTCTAAAGTTATAGGGATATTGGTGGCGATAGCGCTTTACTATAATAGGTATGACGACAGATTTTAAAAGCAACAGTAAAGATTGCCATATTAAAATAAACAATCAATTTTCCTACATACACTTAAATAATATTGATTAAATAATCATATGGCTCAAGCAGGCGAAACCGCACGCTGGTTAAAAATATATACATAATTTTTATACAACCTTTTCAAGAGTGTGGAAACTACCCGGTATTTACCATACGTTAAATACTTATTAATCATCACGTTTTACATTTGTATGCACTATAATATGTTTTCACACGTATTGTAAGACTACAAAAAAATACTGATGAAGTGTGAGTCGAACTCGCCCAATGACGATTCCGTATCAACTTCCGTATCAAAAAAAAGTACAAACTATAAACGTCAAAGTTAAGACTTAAGTTTGCGGGCGTATGCATTTTATATTAAATAAACTGCAATTCTATAAATTTAATAGTTTTTTTACAAATATATCACAAATATAATGTCAATAAAAACATCAAATTTTCACATCCACTTGTTCGTTTAAATTTTTCCAGTACTTTTGAAAATGTGTATGCACAATCAGACAAATCGACATACAATTTTTTTTATCAAAAACGTTTCAATAAAACTTGAAAATATAAATAAAGAATTGAGAGTTAATAACTTTACATTACGAACGTCATAAATACTTATTAGGCATCACGTTTTACGTTTATATTTAAAATAATGTGTTCACACGTATTGTATCATAAGACTGGACAATTTAAGAGGCAAAATTATAAAACACAAATATGTAAAAAAATAATAAAAGCGGCTTTATACGCTAACCAGTCCAGATACTTATACTGATATACAGGGTGGAAGTCCTTCTCCGGGAAAATCCTCCTCCTTTTACGGGAACAGCATATAGGGTAAAATATTTTAAACCCATACCTAAAGAAATTAATTAAGGTACCTCAATAGTTAAGACGTAGGATTTTTTTTTCTTTCACGATATTTATCTATACCTGTATTTCTTGTGACGCGATTACGCATAGATACCAATAACGTAAACACTTACTACTACAAAAATACTACCAAAGGTTAATCAACTTTGAACTTTGCCTCCAATACCTACGACTCGATTTTATTTGAAAAAATAACTTTTTCATTTTTGGGAATTTTATTTTTTTAATTGTATAAGGCTTTTAAAGAATAGTTAAAACTGTGGTTTCATTTAAAGTGGTGCTGACACTTTCACCCTGTATTGTATTTACATTAAAATTACTTAAGTATGAATAAAAAAATTATACATTTATGTATGGACCAAAAGAAAATTTATTTAAATGTAAGTAAATGACAATTGAATAAAAAATATTCCTTGTAAATTTACAAATAATATTTATTAAAGTATAATATTAATAAATTTAAAATTATTTATTTTAATTTTTTTAATATTGCCAAAATAAATACGAGAAAATGAACTATATTATATACGTGGCTATGTGTGTTTGAGACTTAAGCAAATACATACGTCCTTTAGATACTTTTGTTTAGATCATTATATTTTATGTATTTTTCTTATTATTTATAGTAATAAAATAAATTGTGGTTCTTCAATTTCAAGTTAAATAGGAAAATAATAGTTACTTATTAACTTTTAACCTCCTATACAATATATATTATAAGGTAACGACTATGCAATAACAGATAAATACGACAAATAAACTCAATTTAAATCAAATAAATATATTTATTTACAATTTCTAAATCTTAAATTTGTCACCATGTTGAATCGTAGATTAAATAGTAGTATTTAATTTCAGTTGTACATAGCGTTGCCATACGTCCGAAATTTCCCGGACAAGTCTGGAAATATATATGGGTCTTTATCCAGAATGCGAAGGAAATTTCAAAATGTCCGAATATTAATACAAAATATTTTTTTGTAAATCGAAAAAAATCATATGTTAATTAAAATTAAATTAAATCAAAATTAAATCATCAGCTGTATCCCGCATACAGCAGGGTGGCAGAGGAAACCTAGTGTTAAAACACTCCGTTCACATTTTCGCCGAATTCTGGAGGCATCGAAAGATTTGCCTCGACACCAGAGCGAAATATAAATTTAAATAAATATTTAATTTCCTTGAGTAGGGATCGAACCCACAACCAGTCGTATTTATAGTCACACGCTTGTGCTCTTATCTGTATATCATTTTTTAATGTAAAAATACATATACATACATATTTAGGAGATGAGAAAAGGTATATATAATACTTATCTAAGTTATACGTTACACAGTCACACCATGCCCGTATGTCATACTCAAGGAGTGTATGGCGTCGTAGAAATAATTTGTAAATAAACTGAGCATTATTTACTTCGGCTAAGTGGTTATTCGATGACGACAGTATTCTAATGAATTCTTTATATAATATTATATATATTTTTCATTTGAACATACATTTCGAATTTCTAGACCTTACGGAGGCAAATCCTCCAGAATTCGGGAGGGAATTTCGGAGTGTCTTAACACTAGGCTTCCTCTGCCTACCCTCTTGTGTGCGGGATACAGCGTCAAGCTGATTATTATTAAGTGGCAAGAGTTCATGTGGGACTGACTCTATGAGTCTAATTTCATGTTCACAAAACAATTTATTAAAATATTGTTCTATAAATTAATATTACTGTACCCACTAGAAAGTTATTTTTAAAATATCTAGTAATTTTTAAAATACCTCTAGGCATTACATAAACTGCTACGTGTAAGCAAATTAATTACTTTTATATAATTTTTTTTGCATATAAAATTTCACATGGATAAAAAAATATACGATAAAATAAATGAAACGCTTAAAATATATGTAAAAGAATTGCAACAAAATATTCAAGTGTTTTTATTGCGCACGCGTGACAGAGCAAAGCGTTTCTGAAAGTTGAGAAAAGAATCATTTATTTTTCTTCCTGCCTTTCTCGAAAAATGCTGAATAAAAATAACAAAATGTAAGGATAATAAAAAAGCGGTCATGTGCGAGTTGTACTCGCCCAGCGAGGGTTCCGTACGACGGGAAGTACAACTTATAAAAATTAATAAACTAAAGTTTGCGGGCCTATACGCTAATGTAATGAACTATAAATTTTACAAACTTTGTAATGATTTTTTATGAAATACCTATAAATTTTCACTTTTCTGAATTTTTCCTTTATTTATATTGTAAATTCTCACTTCGCGTCAATTTTCATAATTGTAGGTCCACGGGAAGTACCCTTAGGTTTTGATTACGCGGCGAATGTAAATATAAAATGCAGCAAAAACGATGCATAAATGCTCAATTATCTTTTGGTTATGTTGGCTCAGAAGCTTTGTACTCCAAGGAATACCGTACCGTACCGGACCGTATACGTGAATATTTAATATTATTTTTAGCTTTATACCTCCACGCGATATGAAACCTTAAAGATATAGTTTTACCTATAAAATAAACCAATAATTATTATTTGTTAAGATATGATATATTTAAATCAGCAAAACTATCATCGCAAGTTGATAATCATAAAATAAAACTTGTTTATGTTAATGATAAAAATAATGACAACAAAACAAGTTCTCGTCGCATAAATTGGTAATATTCCTTGTGGATCTATGTTCTGATATGTAAGTATGGTATTATAAGGTAGTTGCGTGTAATAGAGATAGACTGAATCAATATTTTATTATATTTTAATGTTAATAATTAAATATGTAGATCATCTAGGTACTACTAAACAAACTAGTTACTTTTACAATAAATACAAAACAAATGAATCCGCAAGCTTACGTACATTATCGTTATAAGACCTGAGAAAGATTAACATATACAACGATATTATGAGTAAAAATTTAAAAAAATATATTCCAAGATCACTTATTTTCGGATCACTTTTTCTTTTTCACCAGCTACCGTCCTTACAACAGTGACGGTAAAGAGTACAGATTTTTTTTCTTTTAGTCACTTCTCTGACTGATAATATAAGTTCCTTAATATCAAGGGCAATGGTTTATATCTTTTAAATATTTCAAAGGATGGTGAAATAATTTTTATTTATTAACGGTATAATCTTCTGGAACATTTGTTTGAAGTTGCTAGTTATTTGTTGAATATTTTCTGATAGAAGAATGAACAGTTTAAAATTACTTTAAACCTACCTTTTATAGGTCTATAACAGGGGTTCCCAATCTTGTCTTGTTCAGGGACCATTTTTATAGAATTCTTGTTAGCAGGGACCACTTTGTAGGTATAATAAAAATAAATTAATAATTAAAGAAAAATTTTAATTTCAAAGTCAAAAGTTTTAAAAAAAATCTGACATTTTGTATGATAGGGTGTGACATTTTGTGTGAATTTTTAAGTAAATATTAAAAATCAATGAATTTTAAAGTATATTAAATTTAAATGTCAAAATATTGTATGTTTTACCAAAATTTTAAATCATTCGTGGAGCATATTTTAGTTGCTGCGAAACAAGTCAAGCAATACTTACAGCTGATTTGGATAATTTATTTATGATAAAGCAAAGCAAATACACGGCACCAAAATAATAATAATAAATTTTAATATTGTTACTTAACAATCTTATTGCTCACACTTACCTTACGTACAAAGTTTACAAGTTATCTCAATTGTTAAATAAAAAACTTGAGGAAATACCAACGTGCGTATGTTTACTTATAAATGCGTCAAGCTTACTATCTTATAACGAATCAGTGGTGGACAGAGAAGAATGAAATAGTTTCATTTCAACAAAGAAACGAATAGTTTACCTTATATTAATATTCTAGCCTTATACATATATGTATGTATTTATATATACATCGAAATACAAATAAAGCCGTGACTAAAAAAAACATTTGCCGTATCATCTATATTTAATCATTCACATAGACATCTATATTTTGCCGACTATTCATGTAAATTATGTTGTTATGTTAATAAACTAGTGATCAGCTCGCGACTTCGCCTGTTTAAACTACACAATGGCTTATTTACTAATCTGAATTACTCTTTCATGGTCTAATAACAATTGCATTTTAAAGACAATATCCATACATTCTAAACAGCAGCAGCTAAGTCAAATAACGAATTAGGTATAGTATTTTAGTCAGACATTACTTTTTATTAATATTACTTTTCTATTTATGAACCGATTTGAATCAAACAAAACACTGAAACTAGTGTGCACAAGCGCACAACAAAGATACATTTTTTTTTTATTCATAGTCTTTGGTTTTATTATATTGATAATGTAAACTCCCAATAATTGATTGATTTTCTCTTGTTTTCTCATATATCTTCAATCAATCAATTCACCAATTTTATTGTAGATATGTATAGATTTAATACTTATATCATTAGTCACTAGAGAAAATTATGAAATTCTCGATAGTTTAATGTGAAAGACAAATTATTGAGGTTAATCTTGTTGATAAAACCTACTGTACATGCGGTTCGAGTTATCTCGGGAGTCGGCTATTTAGAATGTGCCATGCATGATACACAACTCTGAGCTATTTGCATTCGGCCACTCAAGCAGAGCCGTAGGTAAAAACTAATGATACAGTAAATTAAATAAAATCCTTTAAGAAATAATTGTCAATAAATAAATAGTGTATAGCCATTAAAAAGTAATTATTAATTACGTAACACACGAAAAGACAAAATGAATTTACGACATACACAACACAAAGACTTGTGCTCACTGTTGTATAATTAGTACTGTTTTATAATGTTACAAGATGGGCGTAAGTTCCCATACCGTGGGTACTTACGCAGGTGCCTACTGCAACTAGGCAGGAAACACCGCGCATTGCCAGCAAATAGCACCTTACAATTATAAGACTTGTTAATATCTATACTCTATTATAATAGATCATAACGGATCGTAGTTTATTATGTATAAACACACAATTTTTTTTTTAGTATAAGATCATTGGTATTCGTATTAATATTCTGTCTCAACCTGTTACTGGTATTGATTACTAGGGCCTCGATGTTTTCTCAATGATTTTCTCGTTTTTCGGCGAATACAAATTTTAAACAATTAATGCAATTTATATATCTACCAGCTGTACGCGGCGCACGTTGCTATACCACCAACTAAAATACATTTGAAGGAAAGACATTACACAAAAATTTAAATAATTTTAAATCATTATTTTATTGACTTTGTACATTTCTAAAAAATGCTACATTGTAGCGTTCAGTTTCAATTCGATGTATTATATAGTGTATATATTAAAGTGCTGTCGGATATACAATATTTCTTGTATTTCAATTTAGCGTGTAAACGAATAAATCAGAAGGCGAAAGCAGGCCCATGTGAGAAACATGGATTCTCCAAATTGAATTCACATACGCCCTTGTACTTTGTTAGTTAATGCGAAAGTGAGTTGCACCGGGAACTGCAAAGATATCCGTCGTAATCATTGGGATAAGTGGCAATAGTACTTACGTTTTCGCCTTTTAATTGTGCAGTCAAAGTTGTTGCCTCGATAACAGTGTTCATCGTTTTCTTGACCGAGAGTCTGATTCCGTTGTAAAGTCGTGGTGGATTTTTATTTCGAATAAGAATGATTTTGACGCCAATTTTCAATATGAAGAACGAAAATACATCTGTCATATTAAGTGAATTCAAGAATTCAGTTGAACAGTTAACAACTTAGTCTTGATTCACCACAGTATCTATGAACTTATATGTTGTCGTTTCGTCGGGTATTCCAAATAAAGTTGATGGTATTGAATGTTTTTGCAAATTTTTGCAGTGCGCGTGTTAAAACGAAAATTCTATTCAATTGTATTGTTTATCTAAATTAATTTAACTCAAACTATTACACAAAAGTATTCTTAAAATCAACTATTCGAACAATATTGTCTTTTCAATGTAAGCCGGGTACGAATTTCACAATATACATATATTCTAAGATCCCATTGCCCTCAGACCTACGTCATTTTAGCAAAGCTAAATGGTGTTGATTTATTAGTCTAATTTGTAGTTTAGACGTTAAAAAAAAGTGTTTAATACCTATGTAATGATATTGCAAACTATTGCATGTTATTCACACACTTAGCTTTAAAAATAATTAGAAATAAAAAAGAATATATTTTCAAAAACAAACGCTACATATCTTGTCAGTAACTACTTGGTCTTGAACCCGTTTCTTTTATTTTACGTTTTTGTTGTTATATAATTAGAATATAATTAAAGATGATGAGATTTGAAATAATTACTTTATATTCATTGCAATATAATAAAATAATATTTATATTATGAATTACTGCGACTACTTTTAAGGCCATTCGTAGCGACTTGTAGCGCATGGACACACGCGTCACTGCAAACGAGTCAAGTTGTGAGTTCGATTCCCTCACAAAGAAATATAATCAATCATTAATATTTTCAGATTTTAAGGCAAAGATTCCGGAATTCGACGGAAAATGGGGACAGGAAGTGTCCTAATGAGAACCGTGTGTTCAGGTCCCCCTAGGTTCCCAGCTTCCTTCTACGTAACCTGTGATGACCGGGATACAACGTGAGTTGTAAACAAATGTATACAGCTATATGTATTGTATTCCACACCTACAAATGGTATGTAATTGGAAAATCGTTGCCATGACTTTGGTTTGTAAGTCGTAACACAACATTCCGTCATCCATCGGACACAGCGCAAACACTCGTAATACTTGTACTCGTACTGGCCAGCACTAACTGGAGGCGACCTTTGCGCATACAAATAACGATCGACAAATATTATGTTTCAAAGTGTACACGAATATTTATTAACTCTTTTGTACATATTTTTTCCTGTAAATATATCCTGATTACGCAATCGCGGTAAAAACTATTTAAATTGTGACTTGGTAACTTTTTTACAAATTTAAATAAAGTATTTTTATTGTAATTAAACGTCTATGCTATGAGAACGATCGCTTTTTCTGTTTCGCACCTTCCTTCTAATGGATTAACTCTTCATTCATTTCATCTTTGATACTATGTTTTTGAAGTCTAACCAACGTCTCCCGCTGTCTCTCTTAGTACTCACTTTTCCATCATAAATATTTTTTGCCATTCTTTCATCACTGATTCTTTCGACGTGCCCAAACCAGCTTGTTTGTGGTCAAACATCATGTTTGCCACAAACAAATTTCTTTCCTTACAAATTTCCAATATAAGCTTTCCAGCCTCATTTATTGTCACCATACCTGACTCCCTCGTAACCGCTTCCCGTAGTTCCGACTCTCCCAAACCTGACACTCCCAAAACTCTTCGGGTTCGCCTAATGGAGCTGTGGATACTGCACATACGCCACAAACAAGAATACTCTTGTTATCCCCAGCTTGGAGCGAATCTAAAACAGTCTCGGGTTGATCGCATAGTATTCAACCGCTGCACTAACCAATCGACAGGACAATAACACACCTACACCTTGGCAGCCCCGCTCGCTTTCTGGTTCGCTGACCCGACTGCCCGGTAAATCGGTAGTGTCATTGCCCTTCCGCTTGGTCTCAGTCACACAGACGACATCCAAATCTCTATCATCCATCACATCTAATAATTCATTCATCTTTTCTCCCATCCCACCTCTTATATTCCACGTAACTATTTGTAGCTCCGTTCTCCACCTCCCGCCGTTCCGGACATGGCGTGTTGGGTGACGGTCCCCAACGCCGCATTCGTCGCCACTTGACACACCAGCGGGAACGTCCTGGTGCGCGTCGCCTTGGGGGTACCTCAGGGAATACCAGTGCGCTCTCGCGAGTTGCACGTGGCGGATAATTCAAGATGCTTAATAATACCAACTCATATTTGATAAAAAAAATAGTTTCCTGTCTTGGCTCCAAATATAAAAACAGCGGTTGCAAAACCGTAGGAAATTATATTCAAGATTTCCTGTTGAAAAACTCGTGATTATTTTTACTTAGAATAAAAAGACCAGAAAACATGTTAAGAATAAATCTTATATCTAAGCCATAGTTACAAATTTAAATATAAAATACGAAATTGAAGTAAAATGTTAAATTGATACTAACCGTATTATACATAAGTTTTTATTTATAGATAAGAAGAGAAAGGAAAAAGTCCTTTTCAATCAATTTTCAATTGAATATTCATATAAATAAGTTAATGAAAAAATATCTAGAACATACTGACTAAAGTGACTAACTAACTAACCACCTGACTAACCACCGCCCTACGAATTCTCTAGCTTCAGATATATTGTTCCTCAACATAATAACGTTATTTAATTTATTAAAATAAGTCATTTTGATTACAGTTTTTTTTATTGCATTAATACATTTTAATTGTAAAGGTTAATTTAAATCTTTCTGTAATTAATTATAAGACGTTAATATTTGCATGTTTTAAAATAAAAAAGAAGCATAATGCGGATATTAATGCACGCGTCAATAACCTTTGCTTTTAAAAAGCATTTATTGGATAAATACCTTTAACAATATACGTACTGCCATACATAATTTCGTCATGGTGCAGTGGCACAAGTGTGTGTGATGTGAACTGAGAACGCGACGGTTGTGGGTTCGATTCCCACTCTTGGAAATTAAAAAATATTAATAAACAATAGTTTATTAATATTTTTATTTCTTTGCTCTGGTAGGTACCTATCAAGTCAAAACGTGACATTGAGTTCCGCTACTCAACACGCAATTCCTCAAAAATTCGGCAGAAATTGGTGAACGGAATGTCTTAATACTAGACTCCTTCCTCCTCCAATCCTTGCTATATACGGGATACAGCGTGAAACTGAAAAAAATATATAATTTTTATAATTTTTTTCATTGGATGACACTTATAAAATTGTTTATAAATGAACTGAACTGATGTAGACTGTAGGTAGTAAATAGAAATGCAGTTTAATGTTTTAATTTGATAGTTCCTTGTTTATACTTTCTGGTCAATTTACTGTTGGTGAATTGTTTACTGTGGGCTTATTAATAAATCTGACAATTTTAGGCATATCCAGTATACACCAAGGCCGCCCGTTTTCTTCCTAGTGGTATTGACGTTGTTGTTATTATTATTAGTAAATATATATTTTTAGTAAAAAAATATATAAAAATGACAGGACGTTAACCTGCCGACTGTACAAGGTAGTATTGAAATGTACGTATGGTGTGTGAATAATTCACCTTTTACTAATTATATAGTTATTAGGAAATATGAGCATTGGCGGCTATCAGAGACCATTACTAGAAATCGATATTTTTATTCAGCTTAGACCTACCTACCTAGACCGAGTAAGTACAATAAACAGTTTACTTTACGCAACGACGTAGTAGGCAAATGCATAACTCATATAATTAATCACTACAAATTCTTATCTTATGATGCTTATTAATACCATTCAGCAAGTAGCTGAAGGTCTGCGCTAGTCCAAGGGTCACCAATATCAGATTTACTTCGGACGTTGACATGATTGCTTTTATTCAGTAATTTAACCGTAGAGTAGGGAAGGTCAGCCGCGACTTACCTTGAGAAGACCAAGGTGATCTTCCACGCGAATGCTGTTACACGGAAGCGTATCCGTTCGGTTTAACCACGTTGGAAAAATTTCATCATATCTTTCGTAATATATGCGAAATCTAGAAGTCCAGTCGTAAAGACGTAGAGTAAAGGCCTCGTCCGGCTATACGCGATAAATACATGATTAATTGTAAACCTTGTAATCTTATAGTGTCGATGTTAGTTTTATGATAATTTATATATTTATTTTTTTATGTTTTTTTAAAATACTTATTAATAGTAATTCAGTACGCTGCCGTAATTAATATCTCAATGCCATTGTACAGCTTACCCGGTACCTTACGGAACTTTCAAAATTAAAAAAATAATATACGTAATTAAATTAATGAATTTCTGCATTTCATACATTATCACACGTATTTTGTATACATACGTTACTACATTATGCATAAAAAATCAAGAGAAGCTAAATATTATTTTTCTTTTAATATATTTAATATTAAAAGAAAAATAAATTATTTAATATATTTAACATTACAATACATACATTTGTAAAATTTCATATAAAAATAGGGTATTTCCCGATATGATTACATCAGAAGACAAGTATTATAAAAATGTATCTTCTATATGTTAGTTACATTAAATAATTATTACGAAAAAAACTATTAATTGTACCTAAATTAATATTTTTACACTATTTAACAACAATACCACGCAAAAAATAATAATTTATAATGATAATAATAATAATAATAATAATTTATTTGCCAACTAATCTTCAGTACAGATAACAAAAGTGTGAATTATATTCTTACAAGGCGACAATTTCTTTAATGGAATAGAGACCGACGCCTAAACTAGGATTCCCTGTGCTTGAGGTTGTTAGGTAAATATAAACTCACACTAAAATTTGTTTGTATTGCTTAAAATTTAATTAATTAACTTAGAAAAATATATAACAAAAAGTAACACACGATAATTTACCGCACATCATACATACAAGGTAGCTAATCTCTATCTCTATATATAATAAGACAGTAAAAATATTTTGTCTGTACATTTAGTAATTTTGACTGAAATGGATAGAGGGATACTTAAAAAGACTAATAGAAAGCAAAAAGATTTTTTTTTAATTTCTTGTCTGTCTGTCTGTC
>JAATLQ010020420.1:0-19397 GCA_013421005.1 Heliconius erato x Heliconius himera | reverse complement strand
AGCTATATCGACTCATGTTTAACCCTTACTTTCAGTATATATATAAGTATAATAGTTACCTTTTGGCCATTTCATATAGATTAAAATGTTGTTTACTATTTTTAATTTCAATAAGTTATTTAGAAGATTAGTAGCACAGATTTAAAATTACGGTACTAAAAAATTCTTGCAGTGTAACGACTCGCCGCCCACCACGCGTCCCCCTGCGACCCGCAACCTTTTGCTTATAAAAATGGATCTGCCGCACCCGCCTGGCTTCTTTCCCCCGGGCATGAAAGGAAGGCCTGCTCATCATGTTGCCCAAGGCTGGGAAGAGCCCGCAGCCTGTGGGATACCGATCTATAACCCTCCTTAGCGCGGTCGCCAAGCTGTTCGGGAAGTCATTCCTCTCACTTCTCCAGTCGCACATCCACCCACGAAGCGAGCAGTTTGGCAAGCGGGTATAAAACTCTGGTTATACTACGCCGCAACAGCGATTAACCGAAAGGAGAGTGCAATAGTAGTCTTCTTCGACGTAGCGCGCGTATTCGACCGCGTTGGCACCCGGGCCTACTTCATTAAGTGCTCAGAGCCGGCACCCCCCAGCACATCGCGTATGTCTTTGCCTCCCTACCTCAGTGACAGGACATTTTGCGTGAGAGTTGAGAGTTCAAGGTCTAGCAGTGACTCGATCGCTGCCGTTGTTCCCCAGGGCAGCATTTTATCACCTGCTCTCTACGTACTATACACTAATGACATCACAACGCCCTAGCGAGTATCACTCAACGAGAAATCCTGCAGGTGGTCCAGAACCTCATCCTCCGTCGAGTGACGCAGGCGCCATACTAAGTGAGGAACACCACGCATCATCGCAACATAAAAATAGAAAGCCTGGAAATGTGTACCACATTGGTCGTCTTGCGTCCAACGCATCCCGCTGCGCCAATGTATCACCTGCACCTAAGGGGCAGCACTCCGTGGCAGCCTTGCATTGAACCTTGGTCGTTTAAGATGGGCCTCCCTCAGGAAACCGAAGGTCTCTCCTGAGTGAGTTGATCTCCTAGATGGCATTTTATAATCTTTCCAATTTCATACTGTGTCAACGCCCAGATGTCGTTCGGAGCTACTACGGAGATGGGCCAGAGAATGCTTCAATTCTGCACCTGGCTTTATAGCAAAGTTAATTTAGAAGCGATTGCACGTATTTTGGGATTACCCAATAATTATAATGTATTTCAACGCGACATAGTTGGTTACATCTTTCGTTTAAGTATTTTTGGGTAAGAGAATAGTAGGTAGTCTGTTGTTTATAATTTCTTTCGTCAAAGTTTTCTATTGTTTGTGTCATTTGTTTAAGTGAGTTTTTTCAAACAATTGAAACATCCTTATTGGAACTACGAAAACGCGGGTTGAATTAAGGTTTAAATAATTTTCACATTAGTAATCTTAAGTGTTTTGCAAACATAGGTACATTACATGAATAATTCCGTAGTTAAGCAGGCGAAGCCGCGAGCGGGTCGCTAGTTGAATAATATAAATATATTCTTGTATAAAACTATCCAATTTTAAAATGCTCTGTCGACATATAAAATTAGGTTTTTCAACAAGTGGCCGTTTGCCATTCCAATACTCTTCGAGTTCTTTACGATTTCTATGATAATATCGATTTATGCAATATGTTTGTTATATTTGTATAATAGTTTTTTTTAGTTTCACAGCTTCACGCCGCATCCCGCACATAGCAGGGAAGGCAGGTAGCCTGGTATCTTGTGTTGAGACACTCCGTTCCCATTAAAACACTTCCGTTCTCACTTTCCGTTGAATTTTGGGGGGATTGCATGTTGAGTGGCGAAACTCAACGGTGTATTTTGCCCTATATATTGTTTATTGTTATAATTAATTCTCACACCTAAAATATCTTATAGGTACGTTATAAAATCTAGATGTATAGAAAATATTAGAATAATTTAACTGGTTTGGTATCACGTGTTATACTAATAACAAATTTGTTAGCTTAAATAAAAAAATAGAGAGAAAATTAGTTGTCTATAAAGTCGGCTTACGGACGATAATTTTAGGTGATATTGATGAAAATTTGTATACTTTTATACAATTTTTGACCATGGCTAGGCCCATTTGCGTTATTCTGTTAAGGATAGTGCCGATCGTGCCTGTCAATCGGTTATTCCGCCTTCTCGTTTGCACGCACGGCTCAGGCGAAACGTGCCAATGATTCATGATTTTTTTGTTAGTCCAGCCGGCGGAATTAATCACGGTTTTTGCCAGGTTCTTCCTTGCTACTCAACCTACTCTACTTTGCACGGTCTTTAGCGTCTTTGGTAGTCAGAATATTGGCTCTCATGTCCTGCATCACATTCAACCAGCATTTCCTTTGGCGTCCGATAGGTCTCACTCCAGAGACTGATAGGCACTTGCTATATCAGCCCCTGGAGGCATTAAACACAGCACACAGGTTAGCGCAGTGTTTGAGTGTAAACGCGACGAGTGTGATTCGATTTCGATTCTCATCCCGAGGAGTGAATAGGAAACTTGTCCTTAGATTCCCTCTGTCTACCCTGTTGCATTAGGATGAAGCTTACAAAATGTATATTGTATCTGCAGGCACGAGACAAAATAAAATAATTTCTTTTTATTCAAATTTTTATTTTAAAACATTTTTTTAAATTATAATATACCGTTAGAGAACGAAGAGAGAAGAACGAGAGAGGCGGGGCATGTAGTGACATATATATTTCAATGCTTACTTTGCAAAGGCTAGAAGTTTTATGTTTTTTTTTATTTTTATTATGGAAAAGGACTAGGCAAACGACCGTTCGGGTCACCTGATGGTAAGTAATTACCGCCGCCCACGGCCCCGTGCAACACCAGAGGAGCTACAGGTGCGTTGCCGGTCTTTAAGGTGAAGATAGACTTTTGAAGGTACCCATATCATATCGACCTGGAAACACTGCCGCGGGTAGGCCATTCCACAATTCCGTGGCGCGTGAAAGGAGATTTCTACGAAACCGCACAGTAGTGGATTGCCACGTATCCAGGTGGTGTGAATGATATTTTAGACAAAAATCCACCTCTGTTAACCTCATTTTTGTAATACTATTTTCTTTGTTTATTTTATTTCAAATTCAATAAAGAATATATAAAAAAAAGAAAAGGTTTAATTTAGGCCTTTAATTTAGGTCTATTATTAAATAGATTCCTATTCGTTTTTCAGAAAAATATACAACAACGATATAGCTCCACTTTCTCAAAAATGGCACTGATTTTATCTGTGACAGGGCGAACCTCATCTCCCACACTAAAATTTCCGGAATTGAAACGCTTGAACCACATTTGAGCTACTCTTATTGATACTGCATTAGGTCCGTAAACCGCACAATTTTTTTTTAAAGTTACACCTATGAATATTCTATGATTTTTTTTAACAATATTTTTTTAAATATATTTTACATATCAAATAATTATAATCGTCATATTATTATTGGTATTTTTAGGGGCTCAAGAGTGTAACTGTAACGCGATGGTTGTGAGTTCGATCCCCAATCGAGGGAATTTATTATTTTTTATTAATGTTTTAATTTCTTCTCTCTGACACCAAGGCAAATGCAACACACAATGTCTCAAAAAATTCAATGGAGAACGGAGTGTCTTAACACTAGATTCCCTCTGCCTTCTGAGTACGGGATACAACATAGAGCTCATTGGTTTTTTTATAGAGAATTTCAAGATCGACTGCTGGGTAATAAATGACGAATAACGGGCGCTGGATAAATTAATAGATAAAAGATGGATAGATAGGATTAGAGAATGAACTCTGCAATCAATTTTTATGTCTTTCTTTTATATAGAAAGATTAATATGGTTCACTATTGGGGTTCCGATTATGCAAAGAAAAAACGGAAGGATCAGACCTTATAGGATCAGACCTTTGTCCACAGTCTGTCTGTCAAGACCATTTATCATAAAATCGGATCGGATATCGGTGTGGAGGGATCAAGCTGAAATTAATATCAAATATTGAGGTCACTTGGAATACAGAAAAAATCAAGCATATTTCATACAAATTGAAGAATCACTGTCTTCAGTACTAAGAAAATTCACATCGATGTCTTTCAAGGTGTTTTATATTATTACAGCAAGTGAAGCGGGCTGAATTTGTAGTAATTTATATATTTGTATTACGAATACATTCCATAATAAAATATTTAATATTTTCTCTTCTTCCTTCTGGTGTCGAATCAAAGCGCAGTGATGAATTCCTCCGCTCAACACACAATGCTTCCAGAATTCGGCGGAAAATGGGGAACGAAGTGTATTAACACTAGGTTCCCTGTGCATACCTACACTGCTGTGTGCGGGATACAACATGACGCTAAAATATAAATATAAATATAAATTCCATACACAATTACAAATTTAATCACCGTAGTTATGATTACGATACTTTTTCCGTAATCAATGTTTTGATTACGAATTCTAAGCCCATTCAGGACTACCCCAAAAATATACCCATGTATAGAATAAAGGCTGATTGTTATGACGCTGCAAAACACGTACCTACTGGCCTTGCTTATTAAGCCACTGATTACTTTCCAACCCTAAAGGGTAATATTTATGTAAAATGCCATTATTTCTTGTATTATAAGCACATAAACGGAATTTAATAAAGAGATGGAATCGAATAGCCGAAGTTTTTGTTTTAAAGCTTTACTTTGCATTCTGCACAAAAGAGGGTAGGCAGAGGGAGTTCCACGCCCTGATATCGAGGCAAAACGTGTCGAGTTTCACCACTCAAAACGCAATGTCTCAATAATTCGGGGGAAAGTGGGGAACGGAAGGGTTCTTAGAACGGTGTTTTAACGCAAGGTTCCCTCTGCCTACCCTGCTATTTGCAGAACAAAAAAATGGTAACCTATAAATCCTCTGAATTATTATCGAATCTAGAACCATGTTTCATCGGATACACCTGCGCCATGATAGCGAAAACAACCCATTGTTATTATTATCAGTTATACAAAACCAATAGCTGGTAGTGATCAAATGATATTATTTTTACAACTATTTTTATGTTCAATCTCCGAATATTTACGACAAACTTAGTTACGACTTCAGTAAAAGCTAGGGACGGTGAGTCGAATAATCTTCTCTCTGACCGTGTCTGATTCGTATCAGGTAGCGATTTATTATCTCAATAAAATTGTAATTAAAAGAATCGGCATAAAATTTATGTATTCATTAAAATTGTTTATTTGATTAGATAATCAAATAAATCCGCTTAAATTTTTTTGATTTTTTTAAAATTTTATTGTGATCTTGATAAAAATATATATTTTTAAAGCACTATATTGTTTATAGTACAAACAATAAAGTAAACAAAATTGAATTGTTGGTGAAGATTACCTTCATAAATCATAACAGTTAAGTTTAAGTCGTAATTAATTCAACATATAGATAAAGAAAGACTTGATCTTCAAAGAAACATTAAGTGAATACATAGACTTTTTAGAATTTGAATTTGAATTTTAGATTCTTCGGTAAATTTAGCTAATAATATATGTAACTATTTTAAAAACTGTACAGGAGTTAATACGTTATCATTTTACATAAAATATTATGAATCCTTACCCAAATTAATTATTTATCATTTAAGGTTGTTTCTGAAGGAGTAAATCACTGACATCAGCACATTTAATAGGTAAAAAGAATGTAATGTTACAAAAATACATACGTATAATAAATAATTAGCTTTATGTATCAATGCTCAAACTTTATTATTATAAATATCAAGTATCAACATTGATCGTATTTATTAATTCAAAATAATCAAAAACCTTTATAGAAACTACGATAATGTAGTAAAAAAATCATATTAGAAGTCATTATAGTCGTCAGTCAATTCAGTTTAGTAAATCAATAATCATGTATTTCAAGCGGGCGAAGCCGCGGGCGAGCCGTTAGTTCATATATAATTATAATAGGCTGCAAATTACTAAGTTTCTTATTACTACTTTTTTTAACAAAAATGCTATAGGAATTATTACATAACTCACCTAGTTATAAAATATAGAAGATAGATATAGAATATATAAAATTCAAATAGTAAATATATTAAGTATAATAAATAAATTTCTTTATTGCACAACCCTGTTTATAGTCGAGCTCAACACAGCCTCGATCCCAGGGGCGGTTTCTTAGTTTGTTATACAACACAATAAAACTAATAAACCGTTCTGCGGAAGCTTTACCGAATTATCGAGCCTATTTAAATATGAGGATAACTTTTATTATTAAACATTTGTTTTTACGATATGTTGTTAGCTTCCTGTAAACAATATCTGTGAGGGATCTAATATAGAGAAAATAAACAATTTTCTCTTTCTATCTCTATAATATACAAAACTATATTATTAATAATAAAAGAATTTAAAAAAAATGTTATTAATTTAGGTTATTTCAATTATATTCTACCAAATGGGGATCGAACTTTCGTTATGTAGCTACAGTTGGAAAAACAGAAATACAAAACGAAAATTATCGGCTATATATAAATATTCTTCTTTCTTCTTCAGCTTCACGCTATATCCCAAATAGCCAGGAGAAGCAGAGGGAACCTAGTGCTAAGACACGCTGTTCTTCACTCTCTACAGAATTTTTCGAGGTATTGCGTGTTGAGTGGCGGAAGTCAATTCCAGGTTTTTTCTTTGATGCCAGAGCCAAGAAATGAAAATGTCATTAAATAATAATTTATCTCTGAATGGGGATCGAACCCACAGCCCTCGCGTTACAGTCACATCCTTATGCCATGTATGTGAGTTTTAGTAAGACAAAATGTATCATCATAATAACTAATATAATAAATTAATATAAAATAAATCTTTTAATATTTTTTATATGTTGAAACAAAGCAGGTCAGCAATTTTTCAATTTCATTATATTTTCCAATGTGCAAGTAAGCAACTGCTTAGCTTCGGAGTCACAGAGTTGTGTTATTCTTAGATTTTCACAAAATGTTACTCTTTTATGTATGAATGTTGAGTTTAATAAAAAGTATTTTTTGCTTTAAGATTTCGTTTTATACGGATAAATACTTATGTTACCAAAAAATAAGTGTCATTTATACGTCAATATGAAAGGAATTAAGCAGAATTACTAATACCTAACCCTCTTAATAATTAATATCTATTATCTAAATAGTGGTTTCCTTTCGAATAATATACCCGCGAATAATTAAATATACATACGATATGTACTAACAGAATAAACAATGATGCCAACATCATCTGCATATCTGTGGGGAAATAAACCTATTTCTATTAACAATAATAATTATTCATTTTCATAATTACCATATTAAATGTTCCATTACCACGTGTGAAAGTGACTTTATTGAATTCTCCGATGTTTCGCTGTTTGCCTTTTAGTAAGGTTTTGCAAAATGTAATAGCGATGTAGTATTTTTAAACGACTTCTGTAGGAAAAGGAGGTTTGAGAGATCAATTTGACTGTATGTTTTTTTATGTTTGTTACCTCAGAGCTTTTGACTGGGTGAACCGATTATGATGATATTTTTTTATTTGAAAGCTAGTGCTTCTCGTGTGGTCCCATTTTTTGGTCCATTTTTGACAATGGTATGTATGAGAAAATCATATAAGTCTTAAATTTGCATTAGGCATTCAATATCACGCCGACCGATTCCGATGATTTTTTACTAGAAAGGATACACTTTAAAGATAGTTTGATGAAGGTTTAGTTAGGTTCTAATTATGGGATTGACACCAATTTTAACAATGTTTTTCCTTGTAACTATTGCAGATATTTATATTTTTTACAAAAAAAAAATGTTTAATTTCAACCGGATCCCGTAATCAAAACCTAACCAAACTTTATTGAACAGATTTCAATAACAATTCCATCACCTGTATATACTATTTAGTAATGTATAGATGACTGAATTTTGTTATTCAAGTTGTATGTAATATAATTAATTAATGTTACGTCAAATTTACATTTATATAGAGCAAGTTCTAATCGAGTTCAAAGATCGTCGCGTATGAATAACCAAACTATGTAGAAATATTACTTAATCAGGTTTGTCTTATAATATGCCGTTGCCGTTGTGACCAAGGTGGCAAAGCCCAAGGGTGTGATTGTATCGCGACGGCTGTGGGCTCGATTCCCACTCGGGGGAATGAAGAATTTTAAAGTATTAATTTATTAATATTCTCATTTCTTCGCTCTGGCACCAAGATAAATGCCCGGCGTTAAGTTCCGCCACTCAATATGCAATGTATCAAAAAATTCGGCGGTTTCGTTGGTAAATTTAGTCAGGTTTACTGACATGCAGTGATCATAAAACAGTAATAGAAGATAGAGATCATGGAAATAAAAATACCTAATTAAAATAGAATGACAATAGAAAATAATGTTTCAACTCACATCCTTTTTTTATACGAACACCTCTCACGTGTAGTTCATAAATATAATATATCGGAATACAATATAATGGATCAAATGTGTTATTCCAGATTATAAGTTATTTATGAGCTAAATTTCCTCTTCCGCTGCAAACGCGGTAAATCTCGATAACATAGTAATTTCGGTATAAAAAGTAAATCTATATGTTGGTCTACAACAGGGGTTCCCAACCTTTTCTTGACCAAGGACCACTTTCATGTCATTCTTGGTAGCACGGACCACTATGCATGTAGGTATAATAAAAATTAACTAATAATTAAACAGAAACTTCGCCTCACCATCCCCAGTAATAAAATTAAAATCGTTCGCGGACCATATTTAGACTTCTGCGGACCACTGGTGGTCCGCGGACCACTGGTTGGGAACCACTGGTCTACAACAAAATCTAACTTCGAAAGTCTCATAAAATCGGTTCAGCAGTTCTGGAGATTAGCTCGCACAATCAGAACGTAACAATAAATAAATATGTGCAATTGAAAAATCAAAATTATTTTGAAATGACAGATACACTCTTTATTTTATTTGCGTACATGTCTTGTATGTTGTCAATATTGTTATCATATCTATTTAATTTTTTTTTCAGTTCTAGTCGTAGTTCAGTTTTCGTGAACCCTCCAAAGAAAGTAAAATAACATATAAATAAAAAATTTTGTTTCAAATCTTTAGAGCTGGCAGATTAATGGCCTTAAGAACTTAGTATCCTGATTAGCTTAATTTTGTTTCCTTGTAGAATTTGGTTCGAGAGTAGCAAGTAGTTACTACCCGATGCTGAAGGGGAAGCTTAATTTATTGATATTAGCGCTGTCAAAGGATTGCTTGCGCCTCTCCCTTTGAGTTTCATGCCCTATTTGGCTGAGTAACCGCAAGGCGGGTTACATAATTCTCGAAGTACGATCTGTTTATTGTTCGTAGAATTCTAATTCTAATGTTTATGGCGAGAGA
Organism: Heliconius erato x Heliconius himera; assembly: GCA_013421005.1. NCBI lineage: Eukaryota > Metazoa > Arthropoda > Insecta > Lepidoptera > Nymphalidae > Heliconius > Heliconius erato x Heliconius himera. The sequence continues at coordinate 9,983 of JAATLQ010020420.1, read as the reverse complement.
GATTGCTAAATAAAGTCAGGTAGATGAAGTGCAGCGTTGAATTCTGCCACCCAACAGGCAATGTTTAAAAAATTTTACGAAATATGGAAAAATAACATACCAAATAACTAGTTTTTATACATCGTTTTTTCTCCATTTTGTATGAAATTTGCCGCGTACTACCTGTGGACCTATATGATACTATGAATTTTGGAACGCAATAAGAACTAACAATACATACAAAGGAAAAAAATCTTAAAAGTGAATACTCATAGGTATATCGAGGCTTCCGTACCACTCGTGATTGTAGGTCAACTTAACTTAAGTATAACTTATAAAAATTTACAAGTACACATATAAAAAGTCACCACAAACTTATAATTGTACTTAATTTCAAACAAAACGAGTGCATACGGCCGCAATCTTAAGTTTGTCAACTTTTAGAAGTTGTCCTACTGTACTCGTTGATCTGAAATTGGCACTAAATTCTCGATGGGGACGGGATTTTTTACGTAGTTATTCAATCCTTATTACATTTGTTTACCACGCAGTAGATTGTACGTAGTTCGTAATATCGCGGTACGTGTCACAGCATTAATACGATTCTCTTGTAACCGATATAATCTGGTTGGGGAAACTATTTCTCGCCGAAAGTTTTGTCCTCCATTCGCTGAACTACAATGTTAACTGTTGCATATTATATACATATACTAGTGGGGTGGTTGTAATGGTGTTAGTAGATTCCTGACAGAAGATTGAAGATTGATTGTATAATAGAAATCCTAGGGTTTTCGAAATTTAATTATGATTTTTTAATAAGTATTTTTTTTTCTAATTGTGGAATAACACTTTAAAAGTGTTAAAAAATATTTAAGAAACAATTTCTCTTTTGCCAAACGATAATGCTAAGTAATTATCTTTGAATAGTGGAAATTTGTAAAAATCTCTCTACAGAGAGGCTAAGAACATAAATAAGTTGTAAGAAGCGTATAAGAATATCGATGTAGCTTGATGAGAACGTATAGCTTAGTTGGTCAGAGCGCTTGGGTGGTGTCCAAAGAGGCGCGGGTTCAACTCACGCTACGTTCAAAATTTTATACGTTTTCTTAATAAATAACTTAATTATGACTTAATATTTGTTAGGCAGTTTTATCTTATGGTTTCTATAATTTCAATTTTATATAAGTATTTTAAATAACGCGCTAATTTCAGAAACTAATGATTCAAAACGAGGAAGGCTATATAGCATGGTGTTAATCGTTTCAATGTAGCTTACAGTGTCTGCGGCCAGAGTTACCTCCCGCACTTACAACGTGACATGAACTCCGAACCATTTCCCTTTGACCACGGGAGCGAAGCCGTAGGTAAAATATAATTATAATATCAAACTTGTTGCTAGTGATTCTAATCGCTTACCTATTTTGAAACTTACCTATTTTGCGTATATAGCCAGATTATCTTGATCTTTGTGAATAATCCAAAGAAATAATATCAATAACTTGAGAAATGACTAAGGTTTACATGTCAACTAATTATTTATTCACCACGTGCAACTCAATTCGCGAGATCGCACTGATAGGGCGTACCCCTAAGGCAACGCGCATCAGTGCGCCCCTGCTGGTGTATCAAGCGGCGAAGAATGCAGCGTTGGGGACCGCCACCCAACACGCCATGACGGGAGGTGGAGGACCGAGCTACAAAAAGTCACGTGGAATGTAAGAGGAGGATTGAAAAAAAAAGTATGGATAATTAGATGTGATGGATGACAGAGATTTGGATGTTATTTGTGTGACTGAGACCAAACGGAAAAGCAATGCCACGACGAATTACCAGAGAGCGGTTGGTTAGTGCAGCTAGCGCAGCGAAAGAATACAAGGCGCTCTACTCGAGACTACTTTGGGTTGGCTTCAAGCTGGGGATGACAAGAGGATTTTTGTTAGCGGTGAATGAGCCAAGCGTATAAAAATTTCGACGTAGCTTGATGAGAACATATGGCTCAGTGGTCAGAGCGCCTGGTCGGTTTCCAGGAGGCGCGGGTTCGAGTCTCGCTACGTTCAATTTTTTTTACATTTTCTAAATAAGTAAATATTACATATTTCTGTAAAGCAATTAGATATCATATATGTACGTCCTATATATACCACTATGTTTCCGGCCTCTGACTTGAGTCAAAAGTAATGACCTGTCGCCTCGGCCTAATTACGAGTATAATAATTGTTCTGCTGTATAATATGACGGGTTCTCTGAGATTTACAAGCAATTTTTTAACCGACTTCTGTAAGAAAAGGAGGTATCAATTCGACTGTTTTTTTTAATGTTTGTTAACCTAATGTTTGTTGTAAACCTTGATGTTTGTTACCTTAGAACTTTTGACTGGGCGAACCGATTTTGATGTTTTTTTAAATTCAAAGCTAGTGCTTCCAAATTTTACGACCAAACTCCATAGTTGCGGCCAACATGGCGTCTGTCTGTAAACGTGACGTTTGTCAGTTTAGTTCTTATTCGAGAAACCTTTCGTAAAATAATAATAAAAAATTGTAAAGAAAATCCTTCACGAATTCAGATATGGGTCACGGGAGGATAAGGTACATTAAAAAAAAAAATTCAAACCTCCCATAACAGAACTCTTAATTATGTAAACTGTTTATTTGCAACAATTAATACATAATTGCGTAATTTTATTTAACAACGCGGATATAAACTTTACACAAGTGTCGACAAATTACAAGCAATTACTCAATAATTAACATGACGAGGAGTGGTTCACAAATATTTTGCTATATTCCGACGAGAGGTGGATTAACGATATTGATTTTAAGTATGAAACATAATGGGACAATGCTAAAATAAATATACAATTATTAAATTAGAGATTAGAGAATTTATTTTATTCTTATTTAAAATACTAAATGCATGAAATGCTGAATACAAGACACAACAAAAAGTTGAAAAATATACCATCAATAATCAGCTTATGCGAATACCTTAATAGCTTTCTATATGCTCCTACAATATTTAAAAGATTATCTACTACTTCAGCTACTCCCATAGTATTATGTCATATGGGATTTTGCTTTGGGGTAATGCAGCCAATATTTTCAACCAATATTTGTCCTGCAGAATATAACTTAGGTCCTAAAGACTCCTTAAGGCAAAAGTTTAAAGAAATTAATATACTGACAGTTGCATCTCAATATATTTTTGAAAATGTTATGTATGTTAAAAAAACATTAATTGGTAAATTTACCAAAATTGGTAATGTTCATAATATTAACACTCGGTTGCATCGAATCCGCAATTCTTTTATGGAATAATGTGTACGGTTTTACAATAGGATCCTAGAAAACGTCAGTGAATTTTCTATATCACGATTTAAAAAAATTGTGAGAATTTGTTTGTGTGTTAAAGGTTATTACCAAATTAATGATTTTATAAATGATACACACGCCTTGAGAATGAAATGCTCGCTCCAGTCTGTTTCAAAGGTATCATTGTCACAGATAGTTAAATATGTATTTGTTTAAAATTGATTTTAAAAAAATAAGTTCCGCTCAGTTTCTTGCGCCGGTTCTTCTCAGGCATTAAGTTTAGTGAAATGGTGGAAAATATTTGACATTTAAAAAATGAAGCATGTTAGTTCTTATTTTGAATAAAATTATTTGAATTTGAATTTATCCTCTAACTCCTAATGGTTAAGAAGTTCTGTCTCCTATCATCATCACTAGCTCAGTACTCAGTAATGTTTACAGATGATGACTATATCATCATTATATATTCCTTTTCTTACAGAAGCCGGTTAAAAAGAAACAAATAAGAAAAAGTAAGAAATAGAGATTGTTTTCATATAAAAAACCAGAAACATTTTAATGAAAAATTTTACAAATGTTTCTATTCACAGCGTTTTACGGTACCATACTATATAAATTATATATTGTAATTACGACTACTGTAATTACGACGAGCAAACATTTTATATTAAATATTTTATCATCCGTCAGATTAAATCCACCGTTTTCAGTTATTTTAAAGTTTCAGTAATAATAAAAACAGTAATTATTGTTTTATATTAATATTTTTTAACACATTAAATAAAACGTACTAGTAGTGTGTTTTAAAAGTTCATAATATTTTATACTTACCTTTTGAAAAGTTTAATCCAATAGCAGTTATAATCAAGGCCTAAAGCCTCGCCATCTGGATTTTTCTTCTAATGAGGCCTTATTAAAATTTGTCTTTGTTCATGTCGGTACGTAACGATAACGAGTCAAATTTTAAATCTCTTTCTTTTGTTATACAATTTGAGCATTTGTTGAAATTATAATAAACTACATAAACGAGGCATAATTATAATAAATTACATAGACGAGCTTGAGGCCGGTCGTGGCTGGGTGTGACTGCAAAACCGACTGGTTGTGGGTTCGATCCCCACTCGAGGAGATGAAATACTTACTTAAATTTATATTTCCATTTCTTCGCTCTGGTGTCGAGGCAAAGCACGGCGTTGAGTTCTGCCACTCAACACGCAATGCCTCCAGAATTCGGCAGAAAGTGGGGAACTGAGTGTCTTAACACTAGGTTCCCTCTGCCTACCCTGCTGTGTGCGGGATACAGCGTGAAGTTAATTTAATTTCATTTAATTTTTTTACATAAACGAACTGTTAAATTAAGATACAATTATATTTTTTCTACACGTATTCTGATTCATAAAAAAATGTAATATAATATTCAGGAAATATGTATGTAGGTACATAATGTGTACTATAGATATTTTTTTAACTACTTTGGTATCAAATATTAAATTTCTAGACCAACTAGAAGTTTGTAAAATTTTTGATGAGGGGTGAAAAATGCTGGTTTGGTTTGGCTGGTTTAATAGCCGTTTGAACTGAATTAATGAAATTAGAAATATTATATAAAATAGGAAATTTTAAAGCACATTCAGTACTAAATTTTAAATAAATAGTTTACCAGTTGCGGAGGGTTTAAAACTATCTGGAAATGGTTAACGTGCGCTTTCAATTTCTAAGTTGGCTGGACATATTTTCGCGTTTACATACGTATATATATTTTATAAATTTCAAAGTTATTTAAACTGTTCACTTTGGTTCTACGTCGGAATTCGGAATCATATAACGTAGCTGTGTTCTAAACAATAGTAGCAGTAACCTTTCCTTTGTATTCGAGTAAAAATGTAAAGCTTATTTGATTTCTGTCGGAAATTTATTTCCATCGGAAATCAGATAAGCTTTACATTATAAGAGGCCAGTCGTGGCGTAGCGGCACAAAGTGTGACTGTAAAACCGACTGGTTGTGGGTTCGATCCCCACTCGAGGAGATGAAATATTTACTTAAATTTATATTTCCATTTCTTCGCTCTGGTGTCGAGGCAAAGTGCGGCCTTTAGTTCTGTCACTTAACACGCAATGCTTCCAGAATGCGGCAGAAAGTGGGGAACGGAGTGTCTTACACTAGCTTCCCTCTGCCTACCCTGCTGTGTGCGGGATGCAGAGTGGAACTGATTTTTTATTTATTTTTATAGAAATGTCTTAGCAAAATAAAACCAACAAGTAATACATTTTATTTGAAATGGCAGTAAAAACAAAGATAAAATATCTTCACGTAGTTATTATAGCAGTCCGATCAACATTTTTCAGTGCAACTTTTAACGATAAACAACTTGAGGCCAAATGGAAAGTCATTAAAGCTGAAATGTGCCGATTCGAATGAAATGAAACGATCTCACCGATCATTTCGTGAATATTTTCTTATACTATACATATAATAATAACATTATATTTTTTTTCAGTTTTACGTTATAACCCGCATGTAGCAGGATAGGCAGAGTGCCTAGTGGTAAGACACTCCGCTCTCCACGTTCCACTGAATTCTATAGGCATTGCGTGTTAATATGTAATCTTTCATGATAGATGATAAAAGAAAAATATGAGAAAATTATGCAGTCGGATCTATAGGCAGGAGGATCTACGAACTACGACCTACGAACCTAGTGTTATGACACTTCGTTAATCAAATTGCGTTCAATTTTGAAGAAATTCCGAGCAACTTTACGTCGTCTTCATACCGGAACTTGGAAATGTAAATAATTATTTATCTACGAATAAATGCAGCTGTTTTAGTGTAACACTGTCGCGGCGCAGAGGCACAAGGGTGCAACTGAAAACGGGACAGGTTGTGGATTCGATTCCTATACGAAGAAATGAAACACATATTTTGTTATTTTTCTCACTCTGGTAATAAGACAAAATTGTGGCATTGAGTTTCAGCACTCAACACGCAAGGCCTCCAGAATTTGCCGGAAAGTGGAGAACGGAACGAGCTTAGAAAATGTCCTAATATTAGGTTTCCAGGCTCCCTCTGCCTATCCCCTGCTATGTGCAAGATATAGCGTAACGTAAAACTAACACGTGAGTCAACTAAAACATAACACAAGTACAAAAAGACAAACAGTCCTTTATGAATTTCAATCTGACGGCGCGGTGGTGTGACATAATAATTTTGAACAATTACAAACAGAATGGCTAAATTTGCCGATTTTGTTTTTTAAAAATCACTGTAATTCTTTATAATTTGTTTGATTGTTGTTTAGGGGTCCGTACCTCGCCGCCGCGTTTCGGGAAGACTATTGTAAAATCGGGACTCTTAACAACTTAACAAAGTAATCCTTACTTTGTTGTCCGTCTGTCAAGATAGTTTATCTCAATATCGCGTAAAGGTATCAAGCTGAAAATCATATAAAAGGTTCAGGTTTATAGTCCCTTGAAACATAAAAAATCAAGCTTCTAGGTCAACGTAATTAAAAAATACAAGAATTAATGCATCAATTTTGATTTAGAGGCCGGTCGTAGCGCAGCGGCACGAGGTGTGACTGCAAAACCTACTGGTTGTGGGTTCGATCCCCACTCGAGGAGATGAAATATTTACTTAAATTTATATTTCCATTCCTTCGCTCTGGTATCGAGGTTAAGCGCGGCGTTGAGTTCTGCCACTCAACACGCAATGCCTCCAGAATTCGGCAGAAAGTGAGGAACGGAGTGTCTTAACACTAGGTTCCCTCACCCTGCTGTGTGCGGGATACAGCGTGAAGCTAATTTTATTTTATTTTTTTAATTTTGATTTATTTTGTAGGAAATTTGCCGCATAATAAATATAGGGTACTTACTTCCTGTGGACCTAAGGTCAAGAAATTTAGCACAAACTTACAATATTCATAAAAAAAATCAATATTCATAAGAAAAGTAAAGAAATATAGGCACACGGTATTTAATACAACAAAATCACAAAAAAATTGTACTTCGTTTTTTATAAAGTTGGTGACTATGCCCGCAACTTTAAGGTTGTCAACTTTTTTAAATTGTATTTCCCGTTGACCTACAATCCTGAAATAGGTATGGAATCATCGGTGGGTGAATCCGACTCGCACTTAACCCGTTTTTACTATCTTTACATCATGATAAATTATAGAATCGACTCTACATTTAATTTATTGTTAGTAGAAACAAACCTATTATACAATCCTTACTCACACAAGAGATTTATGAGCTCTGCACTTTACAATTCAAATTTCTGAGAAAACAAGATTGAGGAATCGAGTGATGTATTTGTGGTTTTCAGTAAGATTTTCAAGATTGCTTTTTTGAAACGATTATTTTTATGATTTTTTAAATAAATATTAATTTAATATATTAACCTAGTGTTCTGACAAGGAAGAAATAAAGTTATATTTTTCTTCTAAGCAAAATTATAACTTCTTGGAGAAGTTACTTCTTGGACAAGTTTTAATTTTGTTTAAAAAATATAAAATCTTTTTTAATTATTTTTGTTTAACAAAATCAAAGTACGGTTTACTTTATGTAAAATTATTTTTTACTTTTTAGTTCGTTGTTTGAGGTCAGTTTTGCTTTTGTTAAAAAATAATTAACACATATATAATGAAAATTTAAGACTTATGTGATTTTTAATAGATATTATTGTCAGAAATGGACCAAAAAAATGGGACCACATAAGAAAATCGGTTCACCCACGTTCACTTCACCGGTTCATTTCAAAAGTTCTGAGGTAACAGACATCAAAAAAAGAAAATAATACAGTCCAATTGACAGCCTTCTTTTCTTACATACGTCGGTTAAAAAGAGAAGAACTAAATACCTTAGCACTACCTTACCTTGGCAGGTATTTCCTATACGCGGAAAAAAGAGTGATGTGATAAAAAATCTTTTACTATTAACGTGTAATGTTTTTAACGTTTATTCAAATTTTAATAAATTTAACTTGTGACCGTAAACACTGCAGGTTATGGGTTTGATTCCCAGTTGAGGAAACGAAATATTTAATATTTTCATTTCTTCGCTCTTGCTTTCGCGCCAAAGCGCTACTTTGGGCTCTGCAACTGAACTCGCAATGCTTCCAGAATTTGGTGGAAAGTAGGAAGCAGAGTATTAACACTTGGCTGTTTCTGTCTACCTTTCTACATGCGGAATACAGCGTGAAAATTAAAAAAATATATATAAAATGTGTAAAGACATAATAAATCCACTAATATTGGTAGTAACTGGCAACTTGGCAAATCTAATTCCATAATAATAGAGAATAATTGTGGCAGAACAATGATAGTCCAAGAATCCCCGATGGGGCAACAGTCCGCAACGAACGATTGTCAACTCCGTGTTCAATAGCCTTAATGGAAACGCCGATTGTCTGCAATTCAAACTAATTTTGTTTTAACGAGTCGCACATCAGCCGTTTTCGAATGTAGGAAATTATTGTGGTGGCCCTAAAATACTTTAAGGCTAATGAAATTTTGGCCAGTCGAGGCGCAAGGGCACAAAATGTGACTGTAAATGTGAAGGTTGTGAGTTCGATTCCTAATTGAAGAAATTAAATATTTATTATTTTCATTTCTTCGCTCTGGGGTCGAGGCAAAGTGCGGCATGAGTTCCGCCACTCCACACTCATTGTTACAAAACACCCACTATAAAGCTATATTTGGGTGAAAAAACACCGATACACGCACACACACGCAAAAATTAGGCTGTATTCTTCTATAATCCGATTTTTACAATAAAATCACAACTTCCCAAGTAACTGCTGAACCACTTGAAATCCATAAACACGGTAAATAGATAGGTACTGAGGTCCTCTATCCATAAACTATCGGTGATTCGTCGATCGAGTTACATCGTTTAACATAGAAAATAGATAAATAAATATATAGATTAAAATAAGCTTATATCGTTTAACTGATATTCATTTCGTTTACACGTACTTAACATTTCTCGATGGTCAAACTCATACATTATCGTCCTGGGATCGAGAGTTTCGAGAAGTTAGAGGGCCCTCGATCGCCGTCAAACAGGCGACGGGGCTTTTTAATGAATTTTAAATTTTTTCAATTAACATTTGATAGAGTGGATAAATTTGATGGAAAAACTTTAAAGCTAAACGCTTTTTTTATCTCCGCCTTATAGGATCATTTTATTGTCAGTTCGTTTGTCAAGACTATTTATCTCGAGATCTCGTAAATCTGAAAAAATATGAAAAGTTCGATTCTACGATCGATTATAGCAGGAAAAACGCAAACTTAAGTTTCCACGAATATTATTTTTTTCTTTATCATAATCCCGCATTTTGTAAGGACAGATAAAACTAGAGTCTAACCAATTCTTTCTTTAGATTATAAATACTAGCGGCTCGCCCACGGCTTCGCCCGCTTAAAATACATGATTAATGATTTAATTAGCACAATCCATTGACAACTATAATGACTTCTAATATGATTTTTTTTACGACATTATCGTCAAAGAATTTTTGATTGTTTTAAATAAAAAAATACGACCATTGTTGATATTTGATATTTATAAAATATACATAAAGCTAATTATGTATTACACGTATATATTTTTGTAACTTTATGTTCTTTTTACCTATATAATATACGTCTTATCATAATTCTAAAACTCTGTTAAATGTGCTGATGTCAGTGAATA
>JAATLQ010020401.1:10797-21584 GCA_013421005.1 Heliconius erato x Heliconius himera | reverse complement strand
ATATATATATATATATATATATATATATATATATATATATATATATATATATATATACGTATATATATATCTATATATATAAAAGGACTTGTGCTGACTGACTGAGGTAAGACGCACGCAGAGCCGTAACCGCTGATGGTAGAAACGTGAAATTTGGGCAGATGTTTATTTTCATATTCTGGACATCCACTAAGAAGGGAATTTGAAAAATTTTAACCCTAAAGGGATGAAATAGGGGTTGAAAGTTTGTATGGAAAAAAAAAATAATCTGCACCGATTTTTATAAAATTTTAAATTCAGACTCTTAAAAATATTTCATTGAACACGTGTTTCATGGTTTTTAAGAATTCACCCCCTAAGGGTTCAAATAAGGGGTTGAAAGTTTATATGGAAAAATTTTTAAATTGCCACCGATTTTTATAAAAATTTAAATTCAGACTGTTAAAAATATTTTATTGAACACATGTTTCGTGGTTTTTTAGAATTCACTCCTAATAAGCGGGCGAAGCCGCGCGCGCCCTCTAGTAATAAATAATTAGCTTTATGTATATTTAATGTATATCAAATATCGACATTGGTCATATTTTTTAGTTCGAAACAATCAAAAATTCTTACAGAAGTTACGATAATGTCGTAAAAAAATCATAATAGAATATTACAGATTAAAGTAACAAAAAATCATATTAGAAGTCATTATAGTTGTCTTTATATTATACTAGAGGGCGCGCGCGGCTTCGCCCGCTTATTAGGAGTGAATTCTAAGAAAACCACGAAACACGTGTTCAATAAAATATTTTTAACAGTCTGAATTCAAATTTTTATAAAAATCGGTGGCAATTTAAAGATTTTTCCATATAAACTTTCAACCCCTTATTTGAACCCTTAGAGGGTGAATTCTTAAAAACCATGAAACACGTGTTCAATGAAATATTTTTAAGAGTCTGAATTTCAAATTTTATAAAAATCGGTACAGATTAATTTTTTTTTCCATACAAACTTTCTACCCCTATTTCATCCCTTTAGGGTTAAAATATTTCAAATTCCCTTCTTAGTGGATGTCCAGAATATGAAAATAAACATTTGCCCAAATTTCACGTTTCTACCATCAGCGGTTACGGCTCTGCGTGCGTCTTACCTCAGTCAGTCAGCACAAGTCCTTTTATATATATAGATATGTTGTTGTATGTTGTCTTTATATTTGTTTGTCATTCTATTATAGGGTGTGAGGCCAGTCGTGGCGCAGCGGCACGAGGTGTGACTGCAAACCGACTGGTTGTGGGTTCGATCCCCACTCGAGGAGATGAAATATTTACTTAAATTTATATTTCCATTTCTTCGCTCTGATGTCGAGGTTAAGCGCGGCGTTGAGTTCTGCCACTCAACACGCAATGCCTCCAGAATTGGGCAGAAAGTGGGGAACGGAGTGTCTTAACACTAGGTTCCCTCTGCCTACCCTGTTGTGTGCGAGATACAGCGTGAAGCTGATTTATTTATTTATTTTATTTTATTATAGTTGTCAATCAATTCTGCTTAAATCAATAATCATGTATTTTAAGCGGGCGAAGCCGTGGGCGGGCCGCTAGTTTTATAATATATAGAGATAGAGACAATCAAAAATTCTTTGACGATAATGTCGTAAAAAAATTATATTAGAAGTCATTATAGTTGTCAATCAGTTCTGCTTATTAAATCAATAATCATGTATTTTAAGCGGGCGAAGCCGTGGGCAAGCCGCTAGTTATCTAATATTCTCTCATAGCTAAATTACTTAAAATAAATATATTAGTTAGTTATTATAAGATTACACATTTTTATCTTTACCTCCGGTGGAAAAGAGAGGTGAATAGGTATTAAGATTAGCGGTACTATGAAACATATAATTCCTCGCCAGTGCGTGCATATAAACAAACGTGTCTTTTCCATACACGTTAGTAATTCTTCATTACTGTAAATAAATTATGAATTATCAATCTTAAATTCGGCGGCAAAATGAGGAACGGAAGTGTGTTAATAGAAACGGAGTATTTTAGCACTAGGTTCCAAGGTTCCCTCGTACTGTTACGTACGGGATATAGCGTGAAACTAAAAAAAATAGTTATAGAATATATTTGAACAATCATTGTTTTTACTTTTTGCAAAGCTTATTGAGAGAACCTATTTTATGCATATTTACAACCTAGTGTGGAATAATGCTTTTAAAAAATAAATTAGATTCATATTGTATCCCGCATACAGAAGGATAGGCAGTGGAAACCTGGTGTCAATACTCATTCTCCACTTTTCTCCGAATTTTTCGAGGCATAGCGAGTTGAGTAGTGGAACTCAACTCCGGGCTTTTTGCCTTGGTGACAGAGCGACGAAATGAAAATATTAAGAAACTAGAGGGCGCGCGCGGCTTCGCCCGCTTATTAGGAGTGAATTCTAAAAAAACCACGAAACACGTGTTCAATAAAATATTTTTAATAGTCTGAATTTAAATTTTTATAAAAATCGGTGGCAATTTAAAGATTTTTCCATATAAACTTTCAACCCCTTATATGAACCCTTAGGGGGTGAATTCTTGAAAATCATGAAACACGTGTTCAATCAAATATTTTTAAGAGTCTGAATTTCAAATTTTATAAAAATCGGTACAGATTAAAAAATGTTTCCATACAAACTTTCAACCCCTATGTCATCCCTTTAGGGTTAAAATTTTTCAAATTCCCTTCTTAGTGGATGTCCAGAATATGAAAATAAACATCTGCCCAAATTTCACGTTTCTACCATCAGCCGTTACGGCTCTGCGTGCGTCTTACCTCAGTCAGTCAGCACAAGTCCTTTTATATATATAGACTAGAGGGCGCACGCGGCTTCGCCCGCTTATTAGGAGCGAATTCTAAAAAAACCACGAAACACGTGTTCAATAAAATATTTTTAACAGTCTGAATTAAATTTTTTATAAAAATCGGTGGCAATTTAAAGATTTTTCCATATAAACTTTCAACCCCTTATTTGAACCCTTAGGGGGTGAATTCTTAAAAACCATGAAACACGTGTTCAATGAAATATTTTTAAGTGTCTGAATTTCAAATTTTATAAAAATCGGTACAGATTAAATTTTTTTTCCATACAAACTTTCAACCCATATTTCATCCCTTTAGGATTAAAATTTTTCAAATTCCCTTCTTAGTGGATGTCCAGAATATGAAAATAAACATCTGCCCAAATTTCACGTTTCTACGCACAGCGGTTACGGCTCTGCGTGCGTCTTACCTCAGTCAGTCAGCACAAGTCCTTTTATATATATAGATAATAATCTTCCTTCCCCCGAGTAGGGATTGCATATTCGCGATTGAGTCGCGTTTCAGTCTTAACCCTTGTATCTCTGCGCCACGTTAACCTAATACTATTTAAAAAATGTTAAAACCAACTTTATATTGGAAATACAAACGCTTGTGACCTGATACGTAGTACCTCGATCAGGCAATCTACATTGACACACAGATCCACTTTACATTGTATATTTCTATTATCTATTATACAATGCTAGGGTAGGTAAAGGGAACCAGGAACCTAGTGTTAAGATACTCCGTTTCCATTAAAACACTTGCGTATTCGACTTTCCGCCTAATGAATATTATTAGAGTAGATAGACTTACATATTGTCTGCAGTAGTTGTTGCATTTTCATCGTCATCCTTTTGATCCGGAACGTCCATTTTTGTATTATTTTATTCGTGACGATCAAAGCAATCAAAAATAGTCTTTGTCTTGTATATTTTAAGAAAGATCAAGTTGGTCATGATATAGTAAAAAATATTATATTTCATTATAAGTACTAGACCGTCGTGGCGCAGTGTTCGATTTTCATTTGGGAGAATAAATATTAAAAATATTTTCATTTTCCTTACTCTGGTAACAAGAAAAAACGAGGCGTTGAGTTGCGCTCAATACGCTATATCTCGAAATTTCAGCGGAAAGTGAGTAATGATGAGAGAATAATTATTAGAACATAATAATCATATATGAGAATAACATCAATTATTTTTAGTTTTTTGTATTATATTCGAAATTCGAAATTAATTAATGTGTCAATAAAATATTATTAGCTGAAATTTTATTATTTATTTTAAAAAAACTATCCTCTTAATCATCACAATCAAAAGATACGAGGTTTTATACTTCATTATTTGTTGTATTTTGTATCAAAACTATAGGGTACTTACCGACGATTTACAATTATGTTAATAAATAGCATACTTTTACGAATTGAATTAAACTATTATTACTGAATTAACATTATTTTGTACTAGCGGACCAACGCGGTAACGCCTGCTTGACATTTACTAATATCATATTAAATATATTTATAAAATTATTTTCAGTGTTCAAAAGAATTAAAGAATGGATTAAAATAAGCTAAAAAAGAATAGTAAGTAGACATAAGTAAGGTAAGAAATAAAATTCTTAATATCAGAAAAAATACCTGAATAATAAAAGTTAACAAACAAAATAAGTAAAAGTAACTAAAGGATTTTTTTTTTTGATATTAAAATAACAAAAATTGTGACTGTAAAACCGACTGGTTGTGTGTTCGATCTCCACTTGAGGAGATGAAATATTTATTTAAATTTATATTTCCATTTTATTGCTTTGGTGTCGAGGCTAAACGTGGCGTTGAGTTCTGCCATTCAACACGCAATGCCCCCAGAATTCGGCAGAAAGTGGAGAACGGAGTGTCTTAACACTAGATTCCCTCTGCCTGCAGCGTGAAGGTGATTTATTTTGATTTTTTTAAAATAATACTGCTAAGTATTAACACAAAGTAATAAGTAAAAGTAACTTATATTGTATCTGATTTTGTTAAACAAAAATAACTTTATAATTAAAACGATATATAAAATAATTAATTTTAATTAATTAATTATATTAATTAATTAATTATTATGATTATATTAAAACGGTTTTATAATTTTAAAGTCGATGCCAAGTAAAACCAACAATCTTATTAATTTGATATAATTATATTCTATTATTATGCTGCATTTGCCATAGGATTAAAAATTGTCCATTTACATGACTGCTTGCGGAGACGAAATCGGCGGCAAGGGCGCCCCCCGCGGGAATCGAGTCCATGCTTGCGGCCGTAGACAGAATTGACAGTGAATTATTTTAATTTTACATTTTCCCGAAAAGTATACGTCCAAATTACATGTTATAAAAGCCGTAGCTTATCTTCATATTTTTTTGTTGATTATGGGATAGCTTTTGCTCGCTATTTTCAATATCTTTATCAAACAAAAAACATTGAAATATCATTTTGCAATTTTCAGTATTTTTTTTGTTACAAAATGCCTTATTGTAACTTATTTATAGGAATTAGATATAGGATGTTGCGGACTTTATTTTAGAACTAATAAAACTGAACGTTTTTGTAGTATAATATACTTACATATATTTATGTAACTATTTCTCAGTCGCTTAAAGCAATTCGTGGCGTCCCTAATTATTATTATTTCATTATTTAAGGCTAACTAATAATTAACCCGTAAGGCTATATAGCCTCTAGCATTCCTGAGGAATGTAGCTTTCATACAAAACAAAAGAAATATATTTGGAGAGTAGTTGGAGAGAAGTTTACGTTTAAACAAACAAACTCTTCCACTTTATCATATTAGTATAGACTACCACATTTAGACAGATAATCAAAAATTCTCTACACATTAATAAATTAAACCATAACAAATTTATAATTTATTTAATTAAGCCAACATAACATGCTAAATATTTTTCGAACACAAATATACATGCACTTATATAGAAAACACAACATTAACGTATGTGTGTGTGTTTTAATGGACTACATAAATAATCGTATCAGAAATTAAATTAGAATACATTATCAGTTTGCCCAGTCCGGCATGTAGTTAAGTTCAGGCCAAATTACAGGTGCATAGAAGTATACGGATAGCCATGTTATAATTATAGTTGTAATTGTAGGTCCCAAACCTGCAATTATCTGTAAAAAATAAGTTGAATTAGAAGATTGAACGTTCATATTTCGAGATTTTGCTATTTTTATAGTACGTAAATATCATTTGTATTACTCTTAATGTACAGAAAAGTTATAACATTTTAAACTATTGTTTAATAGAAAAACTACTTTGAGAACTTGCTGCATTGAGTGCGCCACTCAATATTCGGCCTCCAAAATTCGGCTGAAAATTGGGGAGCCATTTTAAGTTTTCGCAAGGCGTATTGGGCACTAAAAGGCTGGGCTTTCACTCAACTTCTCGCCCTAGTGCCATATGAAATACAATAATCAATCTAATTATATTCCCCTCTGACTGAATTCTATGACAACACGATAAAACATTATTTTAGTCTTTGTACTTCACGCAAGAAATAGAGTTGCTAACTACAACTAACACACTATGTTATAAAAACCATTTTTCGTGTAGGAATTCTTGCAGCACTTTGCACGACGAGATTGCCCGGTGTTCCAACGGGCAGCATATAGCAATACGAAGACGAGAAACCAGACGCCAGCAAATACCACAGTGGATTTCTACCAACTTCTTTGGCCTAAAATAGATGTAAAGTACCTACACGTTTTAAATTCAATCGAATAAATATTGGTTCTTATGAACCTATTTGTTTTGATCAGTTTCACACCATATCCCGCAATGAAAATAAGATGGAAATATTAAGTATTTAATCTTTTATCTTTGGGTAAAGGAGATTTCAAAAAATCTCCCTAAAGAGAGGCTAGCGTAGACCAACTAGTAAATTATTAACAAATCTACGTAGCTTCATAAGAATATATTGCTTAGTTGTTAGAACACTTGGGCAGTTTTCATGAGACGCGCTATGTAAAATTTTTTATACATTTTCTAGATCTTTCATTTTATACAGAGTATTTTTGTCATCACTACTTTAAATAAAAGCACAGTTTTAACTACTCCATAAAAGCCTAATATCATTAAAACAAAAGAGATTTAGCCAAAAATTTTTTTTTTTTTTTTTAGCTTCACGCTGTATCCCGCACACAGCAGGGTAGGCAGAGGGAACCTAGTGTTAAGACACTCCGTTCCCCACTTTCTGCCGAATTTTGGAGGCATTGCGTGTTGAGTGGCAGAACTCAACGCCGCGCTTAACCTCGACACCAGAGCGAAGAAATGGAAATATAAATTTTTAAGTAAATATTTCATCTCCTCGAGTGGGGATCGAACCCACAACCAGTCGGTTTTGCAGTCACACCTTGTGCCGCTGCGCCACGACCGGCCTCAATTATAATCAATTTAAATGTTTTTTGAAAAAAAAAAAATAATTAAATTATAGTTGTAAAATAGAACGCCATTAGTTAAGAATGACACACACAAACAGAAGACACTAACCTACCAAAGCGACAACAACATTCACGAAATCGAGTCGTAGGTATTGACAGTGAAGTTGAACGTTGTTTAGGTTTATTATAGAAAATAGGTAATTGCGTAAAATAGGACGAGAGATTTCTCTTTCTAATTTTGGTATACTTCTTGAAAATGAAAAATGCCAGATTGGCAACGTTTATTAGTATTTTGTAGTAGTATGTGTTTACGTTACTTGTATCTATTCGTAACTTCGTCATATCTAACACAGTATGGATAAAAATCCTACGTCTAAACTGTTGAGTCATATTGATTAATTTCTTTAGGTATAGATTTTAAATATTTTACCCTATATGCTGTTTCCGTAAAAGGAGCGCTGTCACTTCCACCCTATATATTTATATATATTTATTTATTTATATCATAAAATTAATATTGCATATTACCAATTGCATGGATATCGGCGATAAGACATTGCACACAGCGACATTCGACGTAATATTCGTGACGAGAATAACAAATATAATAAGTATCAATAGGATGACAATATTGGGTAACTCTTTCAGGTTTTGTAAGAATTCCCCTATTTTAACATTCAGCCCTGTCTTTTTAGCTGCATCCGATAAGGCGAATCCACCACCTGAAAAGTTGAAATAATTTTGTTCTGGTTGCATTGAGGAGACGATGACGATGATGATGTTGATGTTTTTTTTCTGCTTGACCACACCCCGTCCCTCAATCAATGTTGTGTGGGTCAAATGAAGTTGCACATCGTCTTATGAAGGAAACGAAACTAATCCTGAGTCACAAGTGAGAATCGAATCTACAGCTATCACGTAAAATTATACACTATTTCATTACGCCAGGTGTGTTTTTTATAATCGTCTTACTTGTTAAGCGTTAATCAGTTTCTTTTAATACAGTTAATTCCCTCCATTCAATAACATCAAACAACAAATTACATCAAATATTTAAAAAAAAGTAATACGAACCAAGCAGAAAAGTGAAACTATAAGGTATTTCTCTTATTAACGATGTCCAATTAAGAACTGAATCGATACGTTTTTTAGGTAAGTCTTCGTGAACTGTAATAAAGCAATAAAATATTTAAAATATTTTTAAATAAAATAAAAATATTTGACATATGTATATATGTTTAAAAGATTTTAATTTTAAACTAATATGTTACTTTATTTTAAAGTATAACATTAAAAACTACTTACATTTTGCTTTGCAGTTTTGAAAGAATATCAACGTAGATGGGAGTAGAAACATCAGAAAAGCAACAAGCGCAGCAAGAGCAGAATCACGAACGCTACAATATGAACATATGTATTAATCAATATTATACAAAGCTAAAGTCGAGGCCAGTCGTGGCGCAGGGGCACAAAGTGTGACTGTAAAATCGACTGGTTGTCGGTTCGATGCCCACTCGAGGAGATGAAATATTTGTTTACATTTATATTTTCATTTCTTCGCTCTAGTGTCGATGCAAAGCGGGGCGTTGAGTTTCACTACGCAATGCCTCCAGAACAAGGCGGAAAGTGGTGAACGGAGTGTCTTAACACTAGGTTTGGTTTAATAATTAATAAAAATATTAAAAATAACAATTATTAAATATAGTAATAATAATTTTAAATAATTATTCGTGTAAATATTTATATTATACAAACTATTTTTCATCGTTTAAGTCAAAGTATTTATTGATAACGTCACCCCATCCTGTAAATAGTTGTGGCGATCGACAAAAGAACGCCACCATAGCACCTCCGAATAACAATAAAACCATCTGAAAAAAATACGGCACAAAGATCAACAAACAGTATATAAATATAATATAAATGGTATAGGCTGTCTACTCTAAAACTGAACTTACAAATACATACAAATAGGTAAAAACAATAACAAAGATATAGCATCAGCAAAAAGATATATAACAAATAATAACATAACTAAAGAGGCCGGTCGTGGCGCAGCGGCACGAGGTGTGACTGCAAAACCGACTGGTTGTGGGTTCGATCCCCACTCGAGGAGATGAAATATTTACTTAAATTTATATTTCCATTTCTTCGCTCTGGTGTCGAGGTTAAGCGCGGCGTTGAGTTCTGCCACTCAACACGCAATGCCTCCAGAATTCGGCAGAAAGTGGGGAACGGAGTGTCTTAACACTAGGTTCCCTCTGCCTACCCTGCTGTGTGCGGGATACAGCGTGAAGCTAATTTTTTTTTTAATTTTTATAACATAACTTAGCACACGCTTTATCCCTAGCGGGGTAGTCAAAAAGAACGGAGTGCCAAACGCTACGGTCTCTACATACCTCTTTCGCCTCGTCCACTGTCATCAACCTCTTCATACATGCCCTGGGGGGTCCTCATCCTTTTTACAAAGGTCAACCGAGGTCTCCCCCGATCTCTCTCTCTCTCTCTCTCTCTCTCTCTTACTACTCACTTTTCCATCATAGATCTTTTTTGCCATTTTTTCATCACTCATTCGTTCGACGTGCCCAAACCAGCTGGGCACGTTCTTCTTCATTCTCACCGTAACATCCTCGCTAGGACCTGCCATTCTGTGTATCTCTTCATGGCGGATTCGATTAGCTAAGCTGACTCCGCATATCCTACGAAGAGATCGCATCTCCACGGCATTCATCTTTCTTTCATTCTTCTTCTATAATACGTTTCGCTGCCGTTTAACAGCGTCGGTACCAACACTGCATTGTGTACGGCCAAACGCTCACCTGTGCTGACGTCTCGCCGTCTCATCAATGCAGCTAAGGCTCCGTTCACCCTGTTACCGGTAGCAGTACGCCTTTCCACATCCATCTCGTATCTTCCATCTCTACTGAACATACTTCCCAAATATACCACATCTTTCACTTGTTCTCTCTCTTACCATTTCAACTGATTTTGCATTCCGTCCTTTCTTCGTGTCTTTCAAAATCTTTGTCTTAATAAATCAGCTTCACGCTGTATCCCGCACACAGCAGGGTATGCAGAGGGAACCTAGTGTTAAAACACTCCGTTCTCCACTTTCTGCCGAATTCTGGAGGCATTGCGATTAACCTCGACACCAGAGCGAATAAATGGAAATATAAATTTAAGTAAATATTTCATCTCCTCGAGTGGGGATCGAACCCACAACCAGTCGGTTTTACAGTCACACCTCGTGCCGCGACTGGCCTTTGTCTTAATAAAATTAGCTTCACGCTGTATCCCGCACACAGCAGGGTAGGCAGAGGGAACCTAGTGTTAAGACACTCCGTTCCCCACTTTCTGCCGAATTCTGGAGGCATTGCGTGTTGAGTGGCAGAACTCAACGCCGCGCTTAACCTCGACATCAGAGCGAAGAAATGGAAATATAAATTTAAGTAAATATTTCATCTCCTCGAGTGGGGATCGAACCCACAACCAGTCGGTTTTACAGTCACACCTCGTGC
>JAATLQ010020401.1:0-10787 GCA_013421005.1 Heliconius erato x Heliconius himera | reverse complement strand
AGCTTCACGCTGTATCCCGCACACAGCAGGGTAGGCAGAGGGAACCTAGTGTTAAGACACTCCGTTCCCCACTTTCTGCCGAATTCTGGAGGCATTGCGTGTTGAGTGGCAGAACTCAACGCCGCGCTTAACCTCGACATCAGAGCGAAGAAATGGAAATATAAATTTAAGTAAATATTTCATCTCCTCGAGTGGGGATCGAACCCACAACCAGTCGGTTTTACAGTCACACCTCGTGCCGCTGCGCCACGACTGGCCTTTGTCTTAATAAATAAATAATAAAATAATTCTTAATAAAAGTGCATATGGGCAAAAAAAAATATCTACATAATATGTCTATTACGTTGAATGTAAAAAAAAAACATTTTTCACTCGATTCTTTTTAAATAGAAAATATTTATTTGCTGAAACGTTTACTGAGTGACAAATGCCAAATTTATTATTTAGACGAGACGGTCTCTACTGGCGTTATTTTTTTTCTTTGCTTTGATAACAAGGCAAACAAAGGTGTTGAGTTATGTGGGACACAGCGATATATAAAGAGTGTTTTAAATGAAACCACAGTTTTAACTACTCTATAAAAGCCTAATACAATATTAATTAATTAATTTTTTTCCCTAAAATGAAAGTGATTTTTTCAAACAAAATAAATAATAAAATTATCGTTATAAATAAAACGCCTTTTGTCAAGAACGACGCACGCAGATATACACCTATGAAAGGGAAACCGCCGCATACGCCTAATTCCGAAATCGAGCCGTAGGTATTGGCGGCAAAGTTCAGTTGTTTAAACTTAAACTTTATTGGTATATAGGTATTGGTATATACGTATTGGTATCTATAGGTGAAATGAAAAAAAAATCCTACGTCTAAACTGTTGAGGTATCTTGATTAATTTCTTAAAGCACAAGTGTAAAATATTTACCCTATATGCTGTTCCCGTAAAAGGAGCGCTGACGGTTCCACCCTGAATAATGTATGTTTAATTAAAATGTGATTAAAATTTTAAGTAAATGCTTTTACCAGTTCCCAAAAAGTAATTCTTCCTAAGCGAGCATAGTCTGCTTCGACTGTTTTCTTTGCAGCAGCTATACTTTCTGGTGTTAGTTTAGCTTGTTTGGCTGCTGCACTCCTTGGCCTTAAAAATACATTCATTAAATATATAATAAGAGCTAAAAATAAAAAAAAATACCCATTTATATATTTAAGATTATAAGCTATCCTAATGCCAATTACACATGTAGGGGAGCTTAATACTATATTCAATTTAGCTAGGGAAACAAATTTATTTCAAATACAATCTTTTTTAACATTTTTAGGGTTCCGTTCCCGTCTGTCTGTCTGTCTATCTGTCATGATTATTTATTTGAAAACCACGGAAAAAACAAGCTTGTAAGTCAACACAATCAACGTATACCAGTATCAATGCATCGTTTTACTATGTTTTGTATGGCATTCACTTCGTAATCAAAACCTTAGATATTTCCCGTGGACCTACAGTTATTACATTTAGCACGAAGTGAGAACTTATGATAGAAATAATTGGAAAATCCGTAAAATAGAAGGAAAAAAATGATAATTCATATGTATTTCATAAAAAAATATTACTAACTTATATTTGTAGTTAATTTAATAATAAATAGGTGCATAAGCCAGCGAATTTAAGTTTGTCTTATTTTGCCGCTTAATTATAACTTTAAGTGTAATTTCGCAAAGTGCGAACTTCCATTACAAACACAGAACAAAATTCGAAAAATTAAAATTTATAATCTATATGTTACAAGCCTACATAAAATAGTGGTTTATTTAATATAAAACAAGTGCATAAGGCCACAAACTTAAATTTGTCGGTTTTTATGTGAAAAAAAAAATATTTACTTAAATTTATATTTCCATTTCTACGCTCTAGTGTAGAGGCAAAGCGCGGCGTTGAGTTCTGCCACTCAACAGGCAATGCCTCCAGAATTCGATAGAAAGTGGGGAGTGTCTTAACACTAAGTTCCCTCTGCCTGCTGTGCGCGGGATACAGCGTGAAGCTGATTAAGTCAAAAAATGACAAAAAAATCCTAAAATTACCTTAATATACCAATGTATACTATAAGCATATATATAATCATCGTTATATCCAACAGTATCATACATGGTATGCCGAATGCAGAAAATTTGGGGAACGACAGCAACTCCGGTGCATTAGGAAATCGTCTGTAAAATATGTTTAATTAAGATGTTATTAATTATTAACTACAGACAGACAGAGTGCAATGGAAACGAAGAAAGGCATTGTGGAATACAATTTAAAAATGGCCATCAAAGATAGAAACGAAGTCATATTTTATTTAGTAGAGTGTATGAACACTTCCGTTATATCTTTCACATCCTGAATATATCCTCCGATAGGCACTTAGAATAAAAAACAATACATATATAATAGATAATATGTGAAATGTTTACAAAAAAGTAATTTAAAAATGCCTGGACTTTCTTAGGAATTAAATACCTAATAATTATCTCTAGTTATAAGCCTAGTTTAAGTAGCAGATAAATATAAAACTGTTGATTAGCTGATAATAATGAAAACGTTAAAAAAAAAGTACGGAACACGTGGGTGTAGTGTTAAGTTAAAATAAAAAAAAGTCAAATTTAGCTCAGTTATAGTTTTAATTTTCACACTACACGTCATAAAGAATGACACCAGAGTGAAGAAATGAAAATATTAAATATTTAATTCCCTCGAGTATGGCTCGAACCCACAACCTGTCGCGTTTAAGGTCACACGCTCGTGCCCTTGAGCCACGATTGGTCTCAGTCAGTAAGTAACAAATTAATAATTCTTAAAAAAATTAAATTAAATTAGCTTTGCGCTGTATCCCGCACACAGCAGGGTAGGCAGAGGGAACCTAGTGTTAAGACACTCCGTTCCCCACTTTCTGCCGCAATTCTGGAGGCATTGCGTGTTGAGTGGCAGAACTCAACGCCGCGCTTAACCTCGACACCAGAGCGAAGAAATGGAAATATAAATTTAACTAAATATTTCATCTCCTCGAGTGGGGATCGAACCCACAACCAGTCGGTTTTGCAGTCACACCTCGTGCCGCTGCGCCACGACCGGCCTCCTTAATAATTCTTATTGAATACAAATAAAAGTACGTACGTTATAAAGAGCCCTTTAAATACCAAATTGGTAGCCGTTCCAACTAGAGTTCCGATACCACCTAAAATAACAAAAAAAATAAAAATAAAAAACAGTTAAATTTATATTTTAAGAATTAGTAACTTTATCTTTAACTTTATCTATTATTATAGATGAACTGCAGTATGACGTCTAAACGTCATTCAAGTCAGAGGACAGAATTGTTTTCATTTCCGGATGAAAGAAGACAATGTTTCGAAATTTTTATGAAATTTGGGTAACGGAGTATCTTAACACTAGGTCGCATTTACCTATCCTTCTATAAACAAGCTATATTTAAGCTATACTTTTCAAAATAAAACAAAGGTCAAAAAGGTTTTTTAGGTAGAAGGAACCTGGGAACCTAATGCTATGACACTCCGTTCCCATCAATTCACTTCTGTTCCCCACTTTTCACCGAGACCTCGAGGCATTGCGGGTTGGGTGCCTACACGAATTAAATAATAAATTACACATTTTCTCGAGTGGGCATCGAATCGGGACAGCGTTTACAGTTGCACGCTTGTGCCCCTCCACCACGACTGGCCTCAGCAAAATATCGAAAAAAAAATATTATAAGTAACAAAAAAAAATATATAAGAACAAACCTATCGTGGCTGAATAGGTGGCAGTACAAAAATAACAGGTCGTTATATCAGATGCTTCTTTTTCACCTGCTTTGTTTATATCATAAATTTTGAGCAGCTTTTGCTACAAGTAAAATAAATTGTATTATTCTGCTATTATGCAAAAATCACGCTAATTCACTTTCGTATTTCCTGCAACTTCACGTTATATACCACATGGAGCGGGATGGGCAGAGGGATCCTAGTATTAAAACACTCCGCTCTCCACTTTCCATCGAATTCTGGAGGCATTGCGTATTGTGTGGCGGAACTCAACACCAGAGCGAGGAAATGAAAATCCTCGAGTGGAAATCGAACCCACAACCTGTGACGCTCACATCTACAAGCTTGTACTCCTGCACCACGGCTGGCTTCAATATAAATGCAATAAATGAAACATGACTACTATGAGTGCAATAAAATCATAAAATTGTCTTAATTTTCACTTTTACTTTAATAATTTTAACGTAAAAGTGATAAAAAAAAAAATATTTTGCATTACTTAAAAAAAAATATGTTATTGAAAATTGCGAATTCAAAAAATCTATCTCACATCTTCAAACACTTTCAGAACAGCAAAGTTAATAGGCACCATCATGGTCGTTGCAGCAGTGTTAGTGATCCACATTGACACAAAAGTAGTGACGATACACATAGCAATCAATAATCTAAAATATAAAAAATATATAATATAAAATTAAATTAAATTAAAATTAAATCAGCTTCACTCTGTACCCGCACACAGCAGGGTAGGCAGAGGGCAACTAGTGTTAAGACACCCCGTTCCCCATTTTACGCCAAGTTTTGAAGATATTGCGTGTTGAGTGGCGGAACTCAATATCGCGCTTTGTCTCGGCACCAGAGCAAACAAGTGAAAATATAAATGTAAATAAATATTTAATTTCCTCGAGTGGAGATCGAACCCACAACCAGTCTATTTTACAGTCAAACTTTGTACCCCTGCGCCATGACTGGCCCCTAAAAAAAATATGTTTGAATATAATACTAGGCCAGTCTTCGCGCAGAGCCACAACCGTATGACTGTAAACGCGACAGGCTGTGGGTTCGATTACCACACGAGAAAATGAAATATTTAATATTTTCCAGATTTCAGCGGAAAGTGGGGAACGGAGTGTCTAAACACTAGGATATCCTTTACCAACCATATTACATAAGGGATACAGCGTGAAGCTGAAACTAAATAAATGCTAACTTCACGTGTGAATATCCAATTTTTCGAATGGCAAAGTAAGCAAGCCGTTTATGAAGGCCCGACTGTTCGACCGAGTACGCCAATATTAAACTTCCCAGAAACATGAACATGGAATCCTGCAAATAAAACCGACGGTCCCTATGTAATTTATCGAAAGTGACAAGTTCCAAGTATATTTTATTGCTGTTTTGAACTACAAGGGTAGTTTTCGATTACATACATATATGTTTAAAACGTGTTTAAATAGCTTTTTTATTAAGAAAAAAAATAACTAAAACTACACTTCTTACTAGTTTAAATAAATCAAATAAATCTATAAATCAGCTTCACGCTGTATCCCGCAGACTGCAGGGTAGGCAGAGGGAACCTAATGTTAAGACAATCCGTTCCTCACTTTCTGCCGAATTCTGGCGGCATTGCGTGTTAAGTGGCAGAACTTAACGCCGCGCTTGTCTTCGGCACCAGAGCGAAGAAATGGAAATATAAATTTAAGTAAATATTTTATCTCCTCGAGTGAGGGTCGAACCCACGACCAGTCGGTTTTACAATCACACTTTGTGCTCCTGCGCCACGACTGGCCTCACCTAGTAGTTTAAAAAAGCGATAAAATATTTGCAGTTTTTCGCTTTCGATACTTTACCCTAGACCAGGGGTTCCCAACCTTTTCTTGATCAAGGACCACTTTTACATCATTCTTGGTAGCAGGGACCACTATGCATGTAGGTATATTAAAAATTAACTGTGATAATTAAACAGAACCTTTGCCTCACTATCCCCAGTCACAATCATAAAATCGTTCGCGGACCACATTTAGGCTTCTGCGGACCACTGGTGGTCCGCGGACCACTGGTTGGGAACCACTGCCCTAGACCATCTAAATATGTTATATGTTTATATATATGAAGATATCTGAATGACATAATTATATAGGAATCTACTGATTTTATAAATATAACAAAACTAGAGAAATATTCCACGACAGTTCGGGATGCAGAACTAAGCTTTTCAAACAAAAATCCTAAGAAAATATGTATAATAACTTACAAGCTTCGATACCGTTTATTTACACATATTTTCTGTCGCGTTTGTTAGCTGTGGAGCGGAGACTAGAGTGTCTTAGCTCTACGTTCTCTTTGCCTACCATACCGTGTGCAGGATACGATGTGAAGCTCATAAAAAAAATATAATACATAAAAAAATACCAACTTACATTGACATAAGCCATACATACTTCAACGGTACCCAAAACTCCCGTAATGGGAAAGACTATGATCGGTATGAACGACGTGACCGGCAGAGGTATTACCTCCGTCACCCAGAATACAGCCATTATTATAAGACAGTAAGCAGTCCATTGGAATGGCTAGAATATTAATAAAATATGAATATCTCTATATATAATAAAAGGGTAGAAAAGTCAATTCTGTACATGAAAGATATAAAAAAAATAAAAATTAGGTCGGTTTATATGTCCATTATAGAACCTAAAAAACCACTCAACAGAAATCTTGTCTGTCTGTCTGTCTGTCTGTCTGTCTGTTTGTTTGTTCGTCAATCACGCAAAAACTACTGGACAGAAATTGATGAATTTTTGCATGGTATTAGCCTAGGGTCCCAAGGTACATTTTTTTTGGGTTTCATTCCGAATTTCATTATAGTTTTATTTAAAAAAAATAAAAACTGAAAAATGTAAATTACTTAAAATACCGATAACTACTGTATGAAATTAATTTATTTTTAGCATGGTAATAGTTTAAAATCTAATGCAACTTACAGAATAGTTTTTATCATAGAGTACAAAGAAATTTTACCAGAAAAAATAACATAATTATATTTTTTTATAAAAAAAATCGACTTCTTCAATTTCAATCGGATTTCATACTCTGAATTTAACCAAACTTTGACCAAACTACCCTTTATGTGTACCCTTTCTAATAAAAAAAGAATCATTAAAATCGGTTAAGTTGATATTGAGATATTAGTCCATTTGTCGCGCACATACATAATGTAAATTTGAGATTTATATGATTTTTTCATAGATACCATTGTCGGAAATGAACTAAATTAAAATAGGACTACACGGGACGTACTAGCTTCCAAATAAAAAAAGAATCATCAAAATCGGTTCACACAGTCAAAAGTTCTGAGGTAACAAGGATAAAAAATACAGTCGAATTGATGACCTCCTCTTTTAAGAAGTCGGTTAATAGAAACTTGA
The DNA here is from genome assembly GCA_013421005.1 of Heliconius erato x Heliconius himera. Taxonomy (NCBI): domain Eukaryota; kingdom Metazoa; phylum Arthropoda; class Insecta; order Lepidoptera; family Nymphalidae; genus Heliconius; species Heliconius erato x Heliconius himera. The sequence goes on along the minus strand of JAATLQ010020401.1, from coordinate 3,561 downwards.
CATAATTAAATTACGATTATTGTATTTAACCACAATTTAAAAGAAGAAAGTATATTGAGGCCGTTCGTGGCACAGGGGCACAAAGTGTAAACTGGTTGTGAGTTCTATTCCCACTTGAGGAAATTAAATATTTATTTAAATGTATATTTCCATTTCATCGCTCTGGTGTCGAGGCAAAGTGCGGCGTTGAGTTTCACTACTCAGCACACAATGCCTACAGAATTTCGCGGAAAGTAGGAAACAGGAAGTAGTGTCTTAACACTAGGTTCCCTCTGCCTACCCTGCTGCGAGCGGGATACAGTGTGAAGCTGAAAAAAGAAGTACAATTAATAGTTGTTTAGTCTACTGTAATTATTATTTTAAACGTCAACGTTAGTGACATTAACAAAAATAATAAAGTAGGTATATTTTTCGGGACTAGCTCAAATGGCGATATCTGCCATAAAAAGTACAGTAATACCCCGACTTACGCTACCCCGTTTTACGCGAATTCGGAGATACATGGTTTTTCATTTTGATTTCCGCGCATCGGCTCTCTCGCTCTGCCCACTCAGTGTTCAGCTTGCGACAGGTTTATACATGTTCCGCGTGAAATTGTTTTACGTGCGCAGTCCGTTTTACTTATAATCTCTAATTATAACCTCTAACGCCCAATATTAATAACCTATCTCCAACGTCAATCTTAGATTGTTTCATATATCTATCCTATCTAGAGATTGGATAGATATATGAAACAATCTAAGATTGACGTTGGAGATAGGTTATTAATATTGGGCGTAAAAGAACGAAAAATGAGTCATTTGAGCATAACAAGAAAAGAAAATACTGTCTTTGGGGTGTAAACTAAATATAATTAAAGACTTTGAAGTAAAAATGAAAATTTGTGAATTGGAAAAGAAAAATTTAACTCGGCAGGCAGCATTGTTAGAATATATGAAGCCTTACAGCTCAAAATAATTCCGGTTTAGGTTACTTTATTCATAGCAATGTAATTTTTTTGATTATCCTACACTTTAATAAACATTTTTCTTCTAAATTATGTTTTTTTTTTAAATTCTGGTCCTGATTAAAGAAACTTTATATGCAAAGTTGAACACCGACTTCGACTTACACGGCAATCGCTCGGTCCCACCTACCGCGTAAGTCCGGGTATTACTGTATATGTATTTGGAAAGTAAATTCTGATTGTGAGTTCATAGTTTATAAAACTTTATATTGTGTTTAGATGACGCGGTGATGTCAATACATTTTAATCATTGGCGTTATATATACGTTGCATTCATTTACAGTAGATATATTTCTCAAGAGAACTTTCTCAAGACTTTATATATAAGAAATACATTAAATAATCATGTTGAGGAAGTATCAAATATATTAATGTCATCTGTTAAAAAAGCGTAAAGCTGATTAAACTTAATGTTATATTGAAAACAAATGAATTGTATGTAAATTTATTAATACGTTTCAAGTATGAAAAAAAGAAAAAATGCAATATAATTGCGTTTCTTCTCCGTTTGTTTCCAATATTTTATATTTCTATTATTTATATCGATATATCAGGGACGTAAATGCAGGAACAGAGCCATGCCATCTTAGTACAAAGTAATCTCTAAAAAATGTATTTACGTGTTATAGTTAAAGGATAAAAAGAATGTGTGATTCCTCTATATATAATATATTATTCTACATTGTATCATAAAAACAGGTTTAAACAGTGCATATGAAGGTATCCTCCTGTAGTATATTTTTAATTACTATCAACACTAAAATGTCAACATACTATTTGGTATTATAGTCTAATTTTGAACATTTTGAATATTTCCCCGCCATTATAATTAAAAAACATAGACTATTTTTTAATTTGAAAAAATAATTTATTAACTATAAGAATATTGGTAGTTTTTAAAAAGGTATAAGAATTAAAAATTGCCTAAAATATGCTTTCTTCGCAAGTGTTGTAATAACTATTGGTATTAGTTAAGCAAAAAAATACTATAAATATTAAATATGCTCAATTATACAGAGTTTTTTGTCAGCACGCCTTTAAATGAAACCGCAGTTTTAACTACTCTTTAAAAAACCCAATAATAAAAAAGGTATTTTTCCAAACAAAATAAATAATAAAATTATCGTTGTAAAATAAAATATAATATGTCGAGAACGACGCACGCACACATAAACCTATCAAAGGGAAACCGCCGCATACGCCTCATTCCGAAATCGAGTCGTAGATATTGGCGGCAAAGTTCAAAATTCTAAAGATTTTAGTCCAGTCCAGTTGAGGCCAGTCGTGGGGCAGAGGCACGAAGTTTGACTGTAAAACCGACTGGTTGTGGGTTCGATCCCTACTCGAGGAGATGAAATATTTACTTAAATTTATATTTCCATTTCGTCGCTCTGGTGTCGAGGTAAAGTACGGCGTTGAGTTCTGCCACTCAACACGCAATGGCTCCAGAATTCGGCAGAAAGTTGGGAATGGAAAGTAATACTAAATATTTAAGGGAAGTTTGCCAAAATACAAACAAAAAAAGCATTTAAATCGGTTAAGCCGTTTCTGAGATTATCGTGAACAAACGCACAGATAAACTGACCAAGTTCTATTACATTGTTAAATGTAATATCTTCTATGTACAGACACCGATGAGTTAGGATTTTACTGTAAGTATCGATAAGTTGTGTTTTTATTTCAAAAATTCGACTGAAGATTCTTATTCTTATGGGAGGTACGAAAATGCGACCTAAAATTTTAATAACTTTCTCATTAAGAATCTTCATTGCGTTGCAAACATACATTATAGGTATATCAAAACACGAACATAATTCAGTGTGTTAATTAAATAATTATGTGGTTTAAGCGGGCGAAGCCGCGAGCGGGTCGCTAGTAATAAATATAAATTAATTTCCCATCGAACCCACTTCCCCGTTTACAGTTACACACTGCCACTGCGCCATGACGGCCACCTAATATACATAGATACTACTAATATAATATATACTAAACATATGATTCTATATCTGTACATATGGTGAATACGAAAGTGAGGCTGGCAGGAAATTATATTAGCAAACAGGTAAGGGCGTTTTAGTGTAATGGGTACCTCATGGAGCGGTTCTTGTTCGAAGTTATTACTTAAACACCCACCTTCTACTCACATTTAACGCTGGGTCATGATTTTAATAAGAAAAAAACTTATATTGCACCCACCAGTCAAATGATCTAGTTACAGAGGTTCGTATACTGTTCATAAACACATACATACATTCACTTTCATATATATTGATAATAAATGACATAACTTTATATGTTAAAATTAAATGTTATTTTTTTTTTTTAATATTAAAATAAAATAAATTTAATTAATTTTAGTATTTTTAAAATATTAGCAAAAAATAATAATAAACGACAAGCGTGTAGTAATTAAGTGCTATTAAAAAATATATTTACCTTATAAATGTATCCTTATGTTCTATAGATCTATGGTATATGTACTTATAGGTATATGTAGTTACCAATATCGATCTAAAGATGCTACAATCATTCATATATTTTATATCTATGAA
>JAATLQ010020395.1:1441-20289 GCA_013421005.1 Heliconius erato x Heliconius himera | reverse complement strand
AAGAATAGCTGTGTCATATTTGGTCTTAATTAATAATCCTGAAGCAGATGCGTTTAAGTCTAGTTCCTCTACGATTGGGTTTAGGAAAGTCTTTACATATACTACGACACCATCACTTTGATTTACATGCTTAGTAGTTTTATAAGAAGAATAACCGTTTATTTCGGGAATTTGATAATTTTTTGCACAGGATAGCCAGCACTCTGTAAGTACTAGTAGTTCCAACTCAAAAGAAAAACTACTATATTATGACGAAGGTTGATGACGAGAGTTCTTCGTGGGACGGAAGTAAAACAAGAGTTATGCAACTATGTTTATATTCAGAGGTTTACAAATTTGTGTAACTCGTGCAATCGATACATGCTATTTTATACTCTTTTAAAAATACAATCACCCACTTTTACAATTTATATTTAAACACGTTCCATTTCTCGGTACCAAATAATTAAACTTAAAAATAATAAATGTACTATATATGCTAATACATAAAAATTATTATTAATTATATTTATTTAAATAATTATTTTGTATATTATAATTAAAATTATAATCATAAATTATTATTGTTAATTAAATCATATTGAAGTATAAGACAGAAAAAAAAGAAAAAATAAGACAGAATATATTAATTATATTAAATAGCGGGTGGTACAATGCGAGGTATTACATTATCTGTTACAATATACTGTCCTAGACTCTTAAATAGGAATAAGCTCAAGCTCTTCCGAGTTTGCAACTTTTTTTTTAACTCAACTCATCTCATCTCTTAAATAATATCCCTCGATACATTGACTATTAAACAAAAAAAAAAGTTTTCAATTTGTAATAGTAGTTCTAAGATTAGTAAGTCAAACTAAAGAAATATTTCCATTTGATAATAATAAAGCACTGCAAGTGAGATTTTTTATGGCGTAGGAATAGAGGGACCGGAGAGACCGTGTCCACCCCAATAGTACTTATACCCTAGCAATTTTACTAATACAAACTTTTTATTTTAACAAAATCTCTAGATACCCTTGTTCGTAGGCCTAACATTTTAAATTTATCATATAGTATAATGTACTTACGTGATTGATACACTGTAGAAGACAAATAGAATCTATGTAAATGTCGAAATATTTTGAATTAATATTTGAAAGATAAAAACAGCAATTGTGATTTAACCGTAGGAGACCACGACAGGTATACTTTTTTATAGTATTATTGTAGGTACCAACATCTACAATACTACAGTACACGAATTTATTCCCCGTAGGCAAGATTGTTTATAATGTCTTTGTTATAAAAAAAATTAAATCAGTTCCATGCAAAATAAAATAAATATCCCACTTTCCGCCGAGTTCTGTAGGCATTGCGTGTTGAGTGGCGGAACTCAGCGCCCCGCTTTGCCTCGACACTAGAGCGAAGAAATGAAAATATAAATTAAAATATATATTTCACTTCCTCGATTGGTGATCGAACCCATAACCAGTCGATTTTAGTCACACTGTGCCCCTGCGCTACGACTGGCCTCTATACAGGTGGCAGTGTCAGCGCTCCTTTTACGGGAACAGCATATAGTGTAAAATATTTTTAACCCATAATTAAAGAAATTAATCAACCTCAACAGTTTAGACATAGATTTTTTTTCCATTTCACGACGTTTATCCATACCTGTATTTCGTGTGACGCAGTTACTCATAAGATACCAATATGCGTGCGTCGTTCTGGACAAATGGCGAATAAAACAATAATAATTTATTGTTTTTTTTTCATTCAATTGAACAAATCACTTTTTTTAAATTATATTAGGCTTTCATAAAGTAGTTAAAACTGTGGTTTCATTTAAAGTGGTGCGGACACTTCCACCCTGTACATAACATGTAGCGTAACTATATAACGAAATTTACATAGATAGTGCCAGTTGGATTCTTCCACCGAGAACTCCGTACCTTGATCTTGGTCAATGGAAACGTGACTCATTGACCTTGACGAACATCAGTTTGCTTACGTATGAACTTTTTGTGTATAAAATTATCTACAAAAATAAATAATTTTTTTGTGGTTTTTTTTTCTGCGATTTATCTTCAAATTTATATTTAAGCGCTCGCTTTCTACCAATTTCCATAATTGTAGGTTCACGCGAAGTACTCTATATGTTTGGATTACTTCCTATTAATACTTCTCATTGATATCCCACATTATCTCCACCTCTGCCTGACCTGACAGACCGATAAACAAACAGACAGGCGGAAAACAAAATTACCTTATAAGAGTTCCCTTTTTTTTCTTTTGCAGTAGGTACGTAACTCTGTAAGGTATTAAAAGCAAACGTCAAAAGCGTATGTAATATTTTATATTTATTTAAATGTTATTATTTCTTTTCTTGATACCAGAAAGTCAGTCTGAGGCCAGTCGTTCTGCCACTTAACACGCAATGCCGCCAGATTTCGGCAGAAAGTGGGGAACGGAGTGTCTTTCACAAGGGTCCCTCTGCCTACCCTGCTGTGTGCGGGATACAGCGTGAATATAGTCGTGGCGCAGAGGCACAAAGTGTGACTGTAAATCGACTGGTTGTGGGTTCGATCCCCACTCGAGGAGATGAAATACTTATTTAAATTTATATTTCCATTTCTTTGCTCTGGTGTCGAGACAAAGCGCGGCGTTGAGTTCTGCCACTCAAAACGCAATGCCTCCAGAATTTGGCAGAAAGTGGGGAACGGAGTGTCTTAACACTAGGTCCCCTCTGCCTACCCTGCTGTGTGCGGGATACAGCGTGAAGTTAATTTTATTTGTTACCAGAACGAGGAAATGAATGTAATGAATACTATGTAAATAAACTATATGTAAATATACTATTACTATGTAAATAAATTTTTCTGTAATATCACAAAAGTTAACTATATATATATATGTTTTAATAACTAAATTCAAACTTAAATCGTGTAACCTAACCTAATCTTGTTTGTAACACTATATGTTTTTTTTTTATTTATTTTTTTCTCACATAATAAAATATTCATATATTTTTAGTTATAACTACTACTTTTTGCAGAGTGAAGTAAAATTTGCACTTTGAATATTTAATCATATAATAACAAAAAAGTGGGTAATATTTTAACAATTGAATAAGAAAATAATATGTAAATAATAATAAACTATGTAAATAACATATTATCGTCTTCACTAAGCAGGTATATCTATAACCAGCTTCTCGCTGTATCCCGCATACGGCAGGGTAGGCAGAGGGAACCTAGTGTTAAGACACTCCGTTCCCCACTTTCTGCCGAATTCTGGTGGCATTGCGTGTTGAGTGTCAGAACTCAACGCCGCGCTTGTCCTCGACACCAGAGCGAAGAAATGTTAATTTAAATTTAAGTAAATATTTCATCTTCTCGAGTGGGAATCGAACCCACAACCAGTCGGTTTTACAGTCACACTGCGCCACGACTGGCCTCATAAAATTTATATCTATAACATTTAATAAAAGTTCTATGAAAAAAAATTTTTAGTAATTACTAATTACTTTAGTGTATCAATATTTAAAACTAACTATAAAATGCTTAAAATATTGATAAAGCTGACTACAAATAATAGAAGTAGGTTCAAATCTTATTAGGATTTTTTTAATACAATAATATAAGTAGGTATAGATACTATTTAGATAAAATGTGGGGAAGATTTTCTAAAAAATGAGGCGTTATGTATATTATACGTATGTATGTCTTTGAAGTATATGTTGGGTAAATAGAGGGAACCTAGTGTTAAGTAAATTCATTCCCACGAGTGGGAATCGAGCTCATAACCGCTACGTTTGTAGTCAAACGCTGTGCCAATACTCCTTTTACAAGGAAAAAGTGAGGAACAGAGTGTCTCAACACTAGGTTCCTTCGGCATACCCTGCTTCGTGTGGAAGACAGCGTGAAGCTGATTTAATTTATGTTATAATTTATTATTTCCCATGTACCTATGTATTTAATATGTATCAATAAAGATATTAATTAATTTAAACAGTTGAAAGGATGTTTTAACAAATGCCTACAGTATACATATGTGCCTTTGCATTTGTTTAAACACCTTTTCATTGTCAAAAAATCTAAACAATAGAAAAGAGAAATGTGCTATTCAGAACATATTTACTTACTTCTATTACTTACATTAAGACACAATACAGAAATTAGAGAAAATACATAGACGAGTTAGTTGTCATAAATGAAATTGCTCTATCGATGGATTTTAGCGAAAATTCAGAATGTTTTAACGAGGTATAATCATATAACTTCGATGGCTCCCGAAATCAAATATCCCTGCATGCTGGAGTGATTTATAGTCGTGGTTCAGATAATAAGAAAAATAGAGAAATATGGAAAAATAGTGATTAATATTGTTTTCTACAATGTCTGGAAACCTGTCACACAACCCAGCTACAATCTGGACGCACCTCCATCCATTTTTTGTTTCAATTAATGACAAATATCTGTATAATAATATCTTGCATCTCGAAGGGCTTAGCCAGTCAATACCGATAAACGCAGAACTGTTATCTGATAGGCACCAAATTATTCTCCGAGCATAAGTTTACTAAATGAACAAGGCTAAGTGTTTCAGATGGGATTTGTGATTTTTTAACGCACTGCTGACCCACTTGTTGCACGTGGAACGGAAATATCACATACTACTAATTTCTATCTTGCTTTAAGAGATATTAGTAAAGTGAGACTATATGTGATAATCTATGAGGATATAGAACAAATTTCAAATCATATGCCACAGCATATCATGTCATTGTTAGGTACCATGACAGTCCATCAGGTCTTCACTGAAAAGACTGAATTTCTAAAATACAGAAATTTTATTTGTTTTTTTTTACGGCGTTTGCTCTTGCATAAATCCCAAGCATTACGTTACATTATAAAGTTCGAAAACTGCAATGGAACAATCAACTCCTTCGATTTGCAGATCCAGAGAACTGCTGAGTTTTCTGTCCGATTTAAGCAATTTTTGTCAAAAGCAAGCAAAGGTTTTCACAACATTATCTAAAGCTCAAATTCCGATGATGATGCCCCGCTAATGTAAGTGAAAGAAAAACCTTCTACCAGTAATTGGGCAGAGCAACCCATATTAAAGAAAAATGATAATGATTTGATTGAAGGAAAATATTCACGATAGTAAAATAAAATAAGAAGTCTGTGCCTTGGTTGAAATTTCCACTTTGAAACAGGACTACGTATATCTAGGTCAGGCCTTATCTGAAGTAGAAGAATATAGCGTCAAGATGATATTTTTTAAGGAAATCGACCATACAGCAACAAAATTTACTGATTTACCTTATGTGTTTTTAAAAATTTACTAAGAAAATCTATAAAGGTAAAAGAATATACTACCATTTTGTTACTGCTTTAGTCATATTTGAGAAATGAGCAATGGGCTTATGATCACTTTATTAAGATCTCAGTCAAGTCAGATAAAAAAACAAGTATGTTACTATATTAATTTTTTTTTCTTTTCTTTCCCACGGATTGTAATGAGTAATTAAATAGTTAATATAATACGGTAATTTAAAAATACGTGAGGTCAGGCGCAGGGGCACAAAGTGTGACTGTAAAACCGACAGGTTGTGGGTTCGATCCCCACTCGAGGAGATGAATATCCCGCACAAAGCAGGGTAGGCATAGGGAACCTAGTGTAAGACACTCCGAATTCTGGAGGCATTGCGTGTTAAGTGGTAGATCTTAAAGAAAAAAGTGATATAATAGCATAAAGTTTATTTAGGTATTTCTGTTAATTACATTCTTTTACCTTATAATCACAATTAAAATCATCTTTTTTTTATAATTCTAAAGGACTGTTACTTTTTCAGTTTTAATAATATTAAATTCTACACAGTGCTCGATAAAAAATATGCAAATATCGCTACTTGTATTATACAAGAAGGTTATTTATTATAAACTTTTTAATTTCAACCTTTAGTTATAGTTCTCTTGTCATAGACTACACATGTCATAGACTTTAGTGACGAAATAAAAAAAAATAATAAAGGCGCGAAATTTATATATTTTCGCGGGTAAATTTTATTTGTGATGTTGAACGTTTTAAAAAATAAACCGAAATGTTTTTAAAGCTGGGAATTTTTATTTTACTTGCTGGTAAGTATTTTTATTATTAATTTATTTTAATATTAATATTTTCTTTACTACTAATTTAGTTTACAAGCTTAACATTGACTGGTGCCATTTAGTTTTATTTCTTTGTGAGAAGAAATGTATTTTTATGTATATTATATAAATATATTTTATATAATAAATTTATTTTCAAATTGCATTAACAGAAAATATATTAAAACGTTTTCGCTACTTTACTAAAATGGGTACGTGACTTTATCTCGTCTATACCTACTAACGTCCAGTTCATAAAGTAAGTTACTTAAGTGAAATTGTATTATATTTTTAAAAGTTTAAGTAACTAAATAACTTTACAACACAAATGTTTATCAACATTCTCTACTTTGAAAAAAAAACCAGATTTTTACTTCAAATATAATAAATAAAAACAAGGCGAGGATTCTGGAATACTCCTATATAAAATAGGTATTCCTTTGAATTTATGATCTTATTAGTCTTTCTTTTTTAATAGGTATATAATGTTAAAATTTATTTAGTAATATTATAAAAGTTAATAACTAAAATGTAAATAACAAGTATACTGTTGGTGCATTTTGTCTACCTGTAAGGGGAATAACACTTTGCGATGTATTTTTTTTTAACTTGTGTATTTTTTCATGTAATGTGTATATTCTGTTGGCGGACCTTATATAAATAAAAGACTTATAATTATTGCGTGTATAATTAAAATTACTTAATTACTTCATTAGAAGGATTGGTGTTTTGGAGGTCAAGAGTAATATATATACCTAATAATTAAATTATAAATAGGAAGTTGAAACGAATTATTAAACAAGATGCAAAAAATATAAATTTTTGGCCAATTTACGAGATATCTTAAGAGGAAGTAAATATGTACGCGTTTGACTGTACAAAAAGAGTTTAAGAATCTGATTTGTCTTACGCCTAATATTAATAACCTATCTCCAACGTCAATCTTAGATTGTTTCATACGTCGATGCAATCTTTAGATTAGGTTATTAATACTGGGCGTTAATGATGAAAAAGTTTCGCCATTTTTTCAAGCTTTGTCAAGAATCGACTAATATTGATTATAACGTTAGCTTTTCTGACTCATAAATAGTTACTCTGAATCATATTTACACGTAAGGCCAGTCGTGGCGCATTGGCACATAGTGTGAGTATAAACGCAACTGGCTGTGGGTTCGATCCCCACTCGAAGGATTGAAATATTTATTTAAATTTATAATTCCATTTCTTCACTCTGATGGTGAGGCGCAGCGCAGCGTTTAGTTCCGCCACTCAACTAATATATTAAAACTGGGTTCCCTCTGCCTACCTACAAAGTGAAGTGATACAAAGTGAAGCTGATATAATTTTATCTTTATATTTACAAGTAAGCAAAAAATCGTTGACATTGTACTAAACTAGAAAAATTACTCACAAATTTCCATATTTCTCACATTTTATAGGGTAGCCAGAGAAAAGCTAGTATTAAGCCACTCCGATCTCAAGTTACGAATTCGAAACATTACCTGTTGATACCCAAAGCGGAGAAAGAAAAATAAATGAAATAAAATCGTTCCCCCGAGTTAAGATTGAACTCAAAACCATAGCGCTTACTCAGCTCTCTCCACTGCACTCTGTCTCAATAGACAGACACACGGAGACACCGTTGGCCTCAATTATAGAATAGCAAACGAAGTTTAAAGATTGCGTATATAATAATGTTTCTTAAGAATGTTTATCTAAAATCTTAAGCCTTCATTATATAGACACTACATTGTTATTATATTATCAGCACGCGATATACTTAAACACTTGTTAGCATTGGCATAGATCATGGTAACCACTATAGAGATCAATTATATAAAATATTTGATGATAAAATACAATGAAGGATGCGAAGTTGAAGGAATTTAGAAAGAATAGAGGACTTCTTTTACAGCTGTAAAGAAAAAAAACACGTTTTTTCGTGTATGGCAGGGTAGGGAGAAGGAATCTATATGTTAAGATATTACGTTATCCTACTTTCCGTCCAATTTTCGTAATATTTCGAAAATAATACGAACACACGTTGTTTTTTTTTTTATTTTAGAAGCTAAAAAAACAGCGTGAAGCTGGAAAAACAAACCACGTGAAGAAATAAAAAGATTTCGCCGCAGCGGTATATTATACTTATCTCGTAGTGCAGATAAATACATAAATATATTTTTTGTAACAATTATCAAGAGGCTCAATCTAAAACTTTAGCTCAATTTAGCCCGTGATGTGCCCGTATGTGATCCCGGCCTAGAATAGGATCATCCTGGTACTGGTGGTGTCGTATGAAGCGACTAAAGTACGTGTGGTAGAGTCGACCGGATCATTACCGCCCCCGGCATTTAAAACCGGCGTTAAGTTATGCCACTGTGTTTCGCATCAGGTAATGCCGGCTTCGGCGCCCAACCCACCTTACAGGCAGGCAACGCACCTGTAGCTCCTCTGGTGTTGCACGGGGTCGTGGGCGGCGGTAATCACTTACCACCCGCACGTTCGTTTGCCTTGTCATTTTCCATAAAAAAAACAATCTCGGTTTTAAACCGTCCCATTTAACAATTAAGTCATAATTTCGTAAACCAGAAAAGAAAATTGCCAATAAAATAAATGTACATTTTTAAAAATGATACGTAGGTAGATTAGTTTCAGAAGTAAAATTATAGAATGCACGATCATTTCCAAAACTATTAAAAACAACTTAAATATATATTTTAAATATAAAAGGGAAAAACCTGGTTAAGTGAATGACGGACTCGGACTCGGACTCCTACCGATAGTTCCGTATCAATTCCAGAATTGTGGATCAGCGGGAAGTATAACTTATAAAAGTTAACAAATGTAAAATTGGTGACGTATGCACTCATTTTGTATGAAATGAAACACAAATATAAGTTTGTTATCAATGTTCTATGATATAACTACAAATTTCCCACTTTCTGTCTTCTATGCTATGAGGGAAGTCATTTAATGTTAACACGTTCACGGACAGAACGCCTCTTGACGTTGTCACTATAAAAATGAATACGGCAGTACGCCTGTCGACGTCACACTTTTTACTTCTATACAGTCAGTACGCCTTACGGCGCTCCATTTTCTATAGTCAGACAAGGAAGGGCATTCTCTTGTGTCACCATAGATAGAAATTGTACGTTGTTCTGTCATATCGTGTCTTAAAAAACTTTACTAAGTAAAAGTATGTTTTGCGTCCACATGGATAGTTTAGTCTCGCACACTACGCCCGTCGACATGGTTATTTCATACATTTCGATCAGTAGTGTTCGACGAGCAGCACACGAACGTGTTCTTCGCCTGATTCTAGTCAAGATCCTTATGTCGACGATGGGACATTTGGTTCTGATCAAGAATATGTACCGCCTGACGTCGAATCGACGAGTTCTGAGGAGACAACTCGTGCTTCACAAAGTATGAGAACGTATGGCTTAGCGGTCAGAGCGCCTGGTCGGTTTCCAGGAGGCGCGGTTCGAGTCCCGCTACGTTCAAATTTTTATACGTTTTCTAAATAAGTATAATAAATCAAGTTATCATCCGAGGGGCATCATGAAAATATTGATAATATCCAGTTTACTGATACACACACAGCTAAATTCAATAAAATCTACTCCTAGAAGACCAGACACTCTCGTTACAGATGATCGTTATGATTATACCTAATTTTGACTTTGACGTGAGGCCGGTCGTGGCGCAGCGGTGTGACTGCAAAAGCGACTGGTTGTGGATTCGATCCCCACTCGAGGAGATGAAATATTTACTTAAATTTATATTTCCACTTCTTCGCTCTGGTGTCGAGGTTAAGCGCGGCGTTGAGTTCTGTCACTCAACACGCAATGCCTCCAGATTTCGGTAGAAAGTGGGGAACGGAGTGTCTTAACACTAGGTTCCCTCTGCCTACCCTGCTGTGTGCGGGATATAGCGTGAAGCTAATAAAAAAAAATAATAATAATAATGTTATTTTATTTATTTATCAATATACTAAAGTACCGTCCAAAGGCGTCGTGTCAAAGCACACAGTAAAATGCATCGTACTATGTGACAGAACACCTTACAACGTAAACGCCTATACCAATTCTGTCATAACACATCATATTTTTACTTTTGCGTTCTGACAGAACGCCTTTAGGCAATGTATGAAATTTTTTAAAGTCATAACACGATCAAACACTGTGATGGTACTGTCCGTGAACGTGTTAAGCTTAACAAAATTAGAAAAAAAATCTTTATTTTTCAATAGTTGTGATCGCCAGTGACTGTGAAAGGTACCCATCCCTGCCGCTGTTATCAGGAAGTTACAAGCAAATTTCCCGTTCATTTTTAACCGGTAAGTTTTTACATTGTTTATTTCTATTAATATTATTTATTCTAGCTTTTTGAGCGCAAGTTAGGTTATGTGAGGTAACGGGAAGTTTCATAGCCAAATGCTTTCTCTATAAAGCGCCTATCAAATTTGAACGTTTAGTGACAGTATGTACCTGATGATCTTACCAGGAAGACAAGACAAGATCCTGAAAATAAATAAAATAAATCAGCTTCACGCTGTATCCCGCACACAGCAGGGTAGGCAGAGGGAACCTAGTGAAAGACACTCCGTTCCCCACTTTATGCCGAATTCTGGAGGCATTGCGTGTTAAGTGGCAGAACTCAACGCCGCGCTTTGCCTCGACACCAGAGCGAAGACATGGAAATATAAATTTAAGTAAATATTTCATCTCCTCGAGTGAGGATCGAACCCACAACCAGTCGGTTTTACAGTCACACTTTGTACCGCTGCGCCACGACCGGCCTCAGTTTTTAAAAAAAAAATATTTATTTTTCCAGTACCGAAAGGCCGATCACTGCGCTTGACCGATATGAAAATTGCTTATTACAGGTAATATTATTTATTTTAAACCTTTATGTAATTCGCGAGGCTTAAGCTGAACTTTATATTTGTGTGAGTGTCTCTAAAAGTAGAACCAGAAGAATAAAGTTTATTATTAGAAGCCAATCTCTCTCTAACTCTCCTCTGAAGTGACGTTTATGTCTTATATAAAATGAATCGTTCCGTTGTACATTTACATTCTTTCTTTATTGCTGGTCAAATACATTTTTTTTATTTTATTTTGAATTTGCTCTGACCACTGAGAACGTATGGCTTAGTGGTCAGAACGCCTAGTCGGTTTCCAGGAGGCGTGGGTTCGAGTCTCGCTATGTTCAAATTTTTATACGTTTTCTAAATAAATATTAATACTAAAACACTTTTGAACCGACCGACAATTTTGTTGTTAGTAGTAAGAGGCGCGGATACTAATCCCGTTTTAATTTTTTTAATACATATTTAAAAAAATATATATTATCACACATACTTACATGTGTATCTTTTATTATTATACTTTTGTTAAAAATAAATAAATAAGCTTCACGCTGTATCCCGCACACTGCAGCGTAGGCAAAGAGAACCTAGTGTTAAGACACTCCGTTCCGCACTTTCTGCCGAATTCTGGAGGCATTGCGTGTTGAGTGGCGGAACTCAACGCCGCGCTTTGCCTCGACACCAGAGCGAAGAAATGGAAATATAAATTTAAATAAATATTTCATCTCCTCTAGAAGGGATCGAACCCACAACCAGTCGGTTTTACAGTCACACTTTGTGCCTCTGCACCACGACTGGTCTTTCATTTTTTTGTTATTTTAATTTATTTTTCTTTGTTTTTTTATACATTACAGGGATAGTGTAGAAAACAAAACAATATATCCAACAAGAGAAATAGAGTCGTTGTTGAAAGACATCACTTTTGTAAAAGAGAAACCTACAGTTTTTTATATACATGGGTAAGTCATAATTTTTAACTTTATTACAGTATATTATTCTCTATTCCAGGAGTTAATAATCTATGTATAATATATATTTAACTCTACACATGTAAAGATTTTAAAGTTTAAATAAATTTGAATTTTTTTTTTTGTGTACAGTACATGTTGTTAGATGTACCTAATTATGTTTTTGTGTACAGTGCATGTTGTTAGATGTACCTAAGTATGACGCGGCTTCGCCCGCTTGAACTATACGAATGCTTATTAGATATATTTATGAAATTGTTTTTGAAAATATCTAATTTAAATGAAAAAAATTATAAGTAAACGTAATCATATTAAAATATAAAAAAAAAACTAAACAAAACCAGCTACATTATTAATATCATCAAAGTAAAATAAATATTTAAAAGAATTAAAATTAAATGTGTTGTGCTATGTTTATGCAAGTGCAAGTGCATGTGGTTATTTACATAATACTTAAATACAATAAAAAATATTATATTTTTTGTCTCCGTTTGTCTTTCTATTACCCGAGCTAATTTCCAGAATAAATGAACTGATTTTTATTGGACTTTCAGTGATCGATTTTACTGATTTACCCGGGAAAAATCTTTTTACATATTTTCCTTAAAGTTTCAAATAAAATCCCAAAGAACTAAAACTATAATTTATTAAGTGTATAACAACGGTATAGATAACCATCCAACCGAGATGAAATAACCAACAATTCTTTCCTTAAATAATATTATGCCGATGCCGCGCAGGGCCGCGACTTACACAACACCAAGAAATTTATGAAAATCTAACTAATCTACTACTCGAATAAGCGAAGAACCAAAGAAAAGTATAAATTAATCATAAACAGCAAATAATTACATAAAAATTAACAGTAGTTCGAAGTCAAAGTCATCTGCCCGTTCGCGTCGGTCATACTATGCCTCTCGTAGGCTAGGTCATTTCGAATCAGTGACATCTCCTTAATTATTTCTTAGAATGTTATACAGTAAACTATAATTTCAATATAGATGAAATGCTAAAAATGACTATTATATTCATTTTCATAAGGATCAATATCAAATTATAGAAAATACATACAATAAAAACCCGATAAATATAAAGTAAATTAATTAAAATGGTTACTTTTGTTCAAACTTCAGAGATAAACATGGTATATGTATCGCGGACTTTTTTAAACATTATTTAAGGGACAATATAAAGGATAATACGAAACATTGTTTTTATGTAAATCGTTGCTTAGCAACGGTCGGTTGTTATTAACATGGCGGAATAAATTGCCTGTCAAACTAAAAAGTATTTTAATATATTAGTATATATCGACAATATTACAAATATGAGAAAAAAAGTAACCTACGTTCATCCGAAGTCAAGTCAAGTATCTTTATATGAGTATTTTATCATAATTGAATTAGCGGTTTGGCCCTGATTGCGTAAAAGACAGACAGACAGAGTAAGAGTATGTCTGTATATATATATATATTTATTTCCATTTCTTCACTCTGGTGTCGAGGCAAAGCGCGGCGTTGAGTTCTGCCACTCAACACGCAATGCCTCCAGAACTCGGCGGAAAGTGGGGAACGGAGTGTCTTAACACTAGGTTCCCTCTGCCTACGCTACTGTGTGCGGGAAGCTGACGTTTTAAAGTAGTTATTTTAATTTCAGATATATAGAGTATGTGACTGACAATAGTGTTAATACAGTGATGTCTGCTTACATAAAACACGGCGGCTATAATGTGCTCGCACTGGACTGGGGTAATCTTGCTTTTGGAAATTATTTAAATGTCCTCCTGGATGTACAACCGGTAAGTCTACATTTCACCTCGAAATATATTGTATATTTATCTCTATATATGATAAGACAGTAAAAATATTTTGTCTGTACATTTAGTAATTTTGACTGAAATGGATAGAGGGACACTTAAAAAGAATAATAGAAAGAAAAGATTTTTTTTAATTTCTTATCTGTCTGTCTGTCTGTCTGTCGATATGTATGTCCACATTTTTCACTGAAAGTACTGAACCGATTTACTTGAAAGTTTCACAGATTGTTTTGTTTTAACAATTAAAATTTGTTTCATCAAAATGGGTTCATTTAATGAATGAACTCAAGGCGTTAGTTTGCCTGCGAATGTTATATAGCAATCACGCTGGTAAGACTTCTGGCTAAAGAATGACATTCGAAACGTCTTGATTATATGACTGTTGATAAAAATATATATTTTTGAAGCACTTTTATACAATATTTTATACATTAAAGTAAACAAAATTGAATTGTTAGTGGAGATTTAAGTCGTAATTAATTCAACACATAGATAAAGAAGGATTTGATCTTGAAAGAGATATCAAGTAAATACAAAGATTTTTTGGTTCGTTCGTTCGTTTGAAATAAATTTATATAAAAATGCTGAAAAACATCCTTTCTACGTGTACACGGTAATAACTAAATATATACCAATTGTATATTCAAATAATAATATGTGTAACTAATTTAAAAACTGTATAGGAGTAAATATGCAATTATTGCAGTTATTTTACAAATAATATTATAAATCATTACCCAAATCAATAATTTAACATTTAAGGCTGTTTCTGAAGCAGTACATTAAATTATTAAGTGACGTCAGCACATTTATTAGAGTTTTAAAAAACATAACATAGGTAAAAAAAACAAAATATTACAAAAATATATACGTATAATAAATAATTAGCTTTATGTATATTTTATAAATCAAATATCAACATTGGTCGTATTTTTTTAGTTCGAAATAATCAAAAATTCTTATAGAAATTACGATAATGTCGTAAAAAATCATATTAGAATATTACAGATTAAAGTAATAAAAAAAACATATTAGGAGTCATTATAGTTGTCAATCAATTCTGCTTATTAAATCAATAATCATGTAGTTTGAGCGGGCGAAGCCGCCGGCGAACCGCTAGTATTTAATAAGGCGCAAGAGCACACTTGTGCGACTGTAAACGTGACGGTTATGATTTCGATTTCCATTTGGAGGAATGAAAAAAATAATATTTTCATTCCCTCGTTCCGGTAGCGAGAAAAACGCAGCGTATTCTGAAGGCCTCGGGTGTCGAGTGGCGGAACTCAACGCTGCGATTTGCCTCTTTCCCAGAGCGAGTATATGAGAGTATTATTAAATATTTAATTTTCTCTAGTGCGAATTAAAGTCACAACTTTTTGCGTAAACAATTGCCTGCTACTCCTAGAGCAGCTAGTTAACAATAAATATATTTATATTATAAAGTACAGTAGTATCCGGTTATAACGACGGCCAAGTGACCGGTGACATTACATCGTACTAACCGGAAGTCGTATTAAACGAACAGAAAAAAATATATATTTATCAGATATTATAATTAAATGCCCGTTTAGGTGATGAGCAGATAAAAAAAAATCATTTTAATCAAAATAGTTATTTATTAATTATTTAAATTATGTAATGTACGTACATAATGTACCGCTTTCTTATAAGTAAATAGGTATAAATCTATTCTAACAACTTAACAGTTCGCAAAAAAGTTTGCCTTTTCTTGAAGCATATTTTCTTATTCTCTTGAAGTATTCCCCGATTACGTTGCAACTTAAACCATTGCAAAAGTGCTTCTTCCACTTGTCCTTGAGACGACACGTTTGGGTTTTAAAACATTCGCATTGAACAACGGTTCTATCTTGTGTTTATTTTTCTTAATTGTAGATATTGTCGAATGATTTACACAGAATTCCTTCGCAATCGTTACATTTGACTCGCCAGCTTCTAACCGTTGTATTATAACACTTTTTTCCCGACTGCTAAGGAAGGGTTATGTTTTTCGCGCTTATCTTGTATGTATGTAATATTCTTTATTACCTCATATCTCCAGAACCGCTGAACGGATTTACATATTTGAGGTATCATTAGATTCGTATTAGCAGCCCAAGTGTTCGTAGATAGGTGACGTTAATAAAAAACAATCATGGCGGCTGTGGTACGCCATTGGACTTAGTGAAAAAACATTTTTTCGTTTCGAATACTACAATATGGGTATCAAATTCAAGAGCTCAATTTCAGGATTTCAAAAAGGTATATCATAATTATCATTATCATAATAAATTCTAACAAAAAAATGAAAAATAAAAAAAATATTTGTAAAAACAAAAACCCCGACTGCATCAAACTAAAAAGAAAATAAACAAGCCCAATAGTTTATTAGGATTAACAGTCGGGACCTATAAGTAATTCTTCAATCAATAAAATCTTTACTAGGAACCCTGCATAATTTAAAGAGGTTCCGACTGTTAATCCTAATAAACTATTGGGCTTGTTTATTTTCTTTTTAGTTTGATGCAGTCGGGGTTTTTGTTTTTTACAAATATTTTTTTTCTTCAATGTAGAAACATTTTCGTTTAGCGGAAGCCATTTTTTACGTGTCACTCACTACCCGCAAATTCGTACTGGCGTATAATTACAATTTTCAATCAAAGGTGACACGCGGGGCGATAGCGGAGATAGCTATTCATTTATTCCATTCTTTCCTAGGAATTATTTGTAAACACGGCAACGGTCGTCGTTGTAACCGGACAATTATGTGTGAAATTCGGTCTTTTTTCGAAACGAATGTCTTTTCATACAAGGTTATACTAAAACCAAACGAATGCCTAAACTTTCGTCGCTGAAGACGGTTGGTTGCTATATGCGAAGTCGCACTAAACGGGACTACACTGTATATGTTTGTATGAACGCCGCAGGTGGGCGAGGAGGCGGGCGGCGCGCTGCTCCGGCTGGTGCGAGGGAGCCCGCAGGCGCGCCTGCACGTGGTGGGGCACTCCATCGGCGCGCACGTGGGCGCCGTCGCCGCGCGCCACCTCGCTGCTGAAGGATACCACGTTGAAAGGTCGCATTATATACTATTTCAATTATTACTATATTTAACACAACCAGTGTTTCTTTTTTTTGCAGTATGTTATTGCAGCAGTATATGACACAGCAGGTTATGGGGAGCTAAGTAATGTTTCCGTTCCCTATTTTCGCCAAAATCTGGAGGCGTCGCGTGTCCAGTAGTGGAACTCAACGCCGAGCTTTGCTTCGACACTAGAGCGAATAAAATGTAAAAATAATGCATTACATTCTCTCGAGTATTTCACACTTTGTGCCCCTGCACCACGAATGACCCCAATTTCGTTATTATTTATTTCTAATGGTTTTTATTTCTTTATATTTAAATTATTTTCATTTTCCCGTTTTAGTATTAGACGTGGCATTGAGTTTCGCTATTCGACATCTGGACATTATCCAGAAAGTTGGAAGTAGAGAAGGAATCCCCCTGACAAGGTTCTGCTAATACAGCGTGGACATAAATCAACAAAAGATATATCGTAGAATTTACACTCTCTTTTTACCCAACATCGAAGAAAGCGCGGGTTCAAATCCCGCCACATTCAATTTTTTATACGTTTCCAAAAAAGTATCTTAAACTAGATCAAAAATAAACCTTAATTTTAACATAGATAATATACTATAGAATTTAATATTAAAAAGAAATATATATATTATATTTCCTACCTACAGTTGTATTATAAAATATGTAATTGAATATTTCCCCTCGTTCCAGGCTAACCGGCCTCGACCCGGCCAACCCCGGGTTCTACCCGCCTCTAGTAACTGACCCCATAAGTCCAAAAGACGCAAATTTCGTGGACATCATACACACAGCGGGCGGGCAACTCGGTTTGTCATTATTTTTTTATATAAACTAAAATATTTAATATATATAAAACAAGATAGAACGGACATGTATCACGCGTTATACGTTAAGCTGGCAACTTGGTAGTTGCTGAGCTCTCTCTCTTTCTCTAAGTGAGTCCCTCGGGAAGGGAATCGATCCCAGAGCCACCGTACTAACAGTAAAACGCTGTCCCACTGCACTTCGATGGCTTCTGATCGCTGATACAACGATAAATTATCTGAGATAAAAAACATTTTTTTTATCTAAGGTCCTTTATCGCTGTAATAATAAGTAATCCTAACCGAGGATCTCTTAAAAATCCTGAAATACCATGGTAATTAAATATAGAAGGTTGTAGGGATATTACAGAATTCTTGTAATATTATTAATATTAGCTGATTTGTTTAGTTACAATTATACTTAGCATGTACTAGCAGATACCCGTAACGTCGTTCTTCTACATTTTATTGTATAATACATCCTTTTTCTATGAATTATACTATTCGCGCAATCTATATAACTTAGGTCCTAAAGATTCATTAAGGCAATTCGTTTTTCTCCGCTTCCAAATTGCCGATTGAGCTCATTTTTGGTATTCTAAAATTAAAAATAAATACTAACTTTTTCGACCATATCTCAATTTTTTACATTTGGGCTCACGATTTTCCATCTTCTTTAAGGATATTAATATATTGACAGATGCATCTCAATACAATCAAACTAGTCATTAATATAATGACTAGTAGCTCCCCGCGTAGCTTCTCCCGCTTGTACGACACAGTTAGTTATTTTCTCATCTCCATTACTTTCGTGATCTAATAATAATAATAAGCTTTATTTCAATTCCATACAGATTACATACATTCATATTTATAAAAGATTTAAACATTTTGAGGCCGTCGTGGCCCAGGGGCACTAGGGTGTGACTGTAACGCGACGGTTGTGGGTTCGATTCCCACTCGAGGAAATGAAATATTTACTTAAATTTATATTTCCATTTCTTCGCTCTGGTGTCAAGGCTAAGCGCGGCGTTGAGTTCTGCCACTCAACACGCAATGCCTCCAGAATTCGGCAGAAAGTGGGGAACGGAGTGTCTTAACACTAGGTTCCCTCTGCCTACCCTGCTGTGTGCGGGATATAGCGTGAAGCTAATTTA
>JAATLQ010020394.1:0-15437 GCA_013421005.1 Heliconius erato x Heliconius himera | reverse complement strand
ATATATATATATATATATATATATATATATATATATATATATATATATATATATATATATATATATATATATATATATATATATATATATATATATATGTTACGGCAGCTATATGGGACTTACGACAACACTGATGATATATTATTAATAATAATATTAATATTATAAAAATATTATAATAACATATGGTTCTAAATTTCACCTCCCTAGAAAACTGAAAGGTAGTACAAATAAGGTGTAAGTAACTAATATCTAAGCGTCAACCTAACTTACCTGATAAATTACGACTAAAGTGTAAAAACTAAGGTTTTATTGTGAGCAAGATTAAAAGAAAATCTTTATTATTTACTAAAGACCCGTTAATTTATAGGTTCGGTAGGTACTCCCAACCAGTGGTCCGCAGAAGCCTAAATATGGTCCGCGATCGATTTTAATTTTATTACTGGGGATGGAGGCGAAATTTACTGTGATAATCACACAGTAAATTTTTATTATAGCTACATGCATAGTGGTCCGTGCTACCAAGAATGACATGAAAGTGGTCCTTGATCAAGAAAAGGTTGGGAACCCCTGGTTTAGAGCATGCTTAGATTTAAAAAGGCATGGTAGGATTCTATGGTGATATTCTGAAATATTTTTTCTGATGATATTGTATTAAACTAGAGGGCGCGCGCGGCTTCGCCCGCTTATTAGGAGTGAATCCTAAAAAAATTACGAAACACGTGTTCAATAAAATATTTTCAACAGTATTAATTTAAATTTTTATAAAAATCGGTGGCAATTTAAAGATTTTTCCATATAGACTTTCAACCCCTTATTTGAACCCTTAGGGGGTGAATTCTTAAAAACCATGAAACACGTGTTCAATGAAATATTTTTAAGACTCTGAATTTCAAATTTTATAAAAATCGGTACAGATTACATTTTTTTTCCATACAAACTTTCAACCCCTATTTCATTCCTTTAGGGTTAACATTTTTCAAATTCCCTTCTTAGTGGATGTCCAGAATATGAAAATAAACATCTGCCCAAATTTCACGTTTCTCCCATCAGCGGTTACGGCTCTGCGCGCGTCTTACCTCAGTCAGTCAGCACAAGTCCTTTTATATATATATATATAATATATATATATATATATATATATATATATATATAGATATATATATATATATATATATAGATATATAGATATATAGATGACTCTAGTATACTATATATATATATTGGTTTTTTTATAGCGACGCCGGGTGGAGAAGGTAGAGGTTACTAAGACCATGAGAAATTGCAAGCAATATGTAGCTGCTTAAGAGGGTCTACAGCGACACAGGCATTGAACCTACCGAAACTTGTAGTGGTCGAAAGGCTTATTCACTATTCTAAGCAAAATTTCTGCTGTTTTATTTTCCCGTTATATAGAAACAGTTGTGATGCAGTGTGTCAGTGCCTTAATGTAAGCGCGATGGTCCTGGGTTCGATCCCTACTCGAAGGAAGGATTATCTTTAAAGGAAGAACGTTGCAATACGTTGAATTCTGCCTCTCAAAACGCAATAATTCGAAATTTGGATGGAAAGTGTGGAACGGAGTTTCTTAAAAAGGTTACCTCTACCTACAATGACATACGTAGCACACACCATAAAAAAAATTTTTCTTTTAATTTACTTTAATTTCTTTATTTTTTTATATACAATGTACGTTATATTAACAAAACAATAATATCATCTAAAGTACATATGAACAAGAAAGAATCTTAAATCTAAAGTCACAATCTATTTTCAATTGCACTTAAATAGAGTACTAATAACACAGTATAGTATATCACGCCTCTCAGATCTCTAACCTAATAGCTCTTGATAATAAAATTACGACAGCAAGAACCAAGCTGATATTTAATTATTATTAGTACAGTAATAGAGATATTTTGAAATCTAATGGAAATTTCGTCTACTTGTGAACTGTTTACAATTAATGATTGCTTACAATAATTTTAAAATTTATTTAAAACTAGCGGGCCATTCGCGGCTTCGCCCGCATACCACGATACGATTATATAATTTATACATTCAATAATTTTACATTATTTTGAGAAAGTGCAAGTACGTAGCTGCTTGCAAGGACGAAATCGGTGGCAAGGCCACAGAGCCACAAGGCAAAAGAGCCTTGAATTATTTTTAATCAAATTAAATCAAAAAGTATAGTTCTCTTCATAAAATTTCCTTGATGATGGAATAACTTTCGCTCGTAAGTTTCAATATCTTTGTCAAATAAAAAAAATCTATGCTATCTTCAATTACTTCTTGTCACAAAATGCCTTATTGCGACTTATTTATAAGATAGATTAGATATAGGGTGTCATAGACTTTATTTTAGAACTAATGAAATCGATTTTTTTTTTGTAGTACAATGTACTTACGTATTTAACCTAGGTAAAAGAGTAAATCCGACTAGTAGTTCCAGAGATCTTAGCGTTTAAGGAAACAAATAAATAAACTTTATTAATTACTTTATTATTCTGCCAAATAAATTGTTTTTTAAGTTAGAGAAAGTATCAAGTGATAAATAAGTTTATTCGGTATTCACTTTTCACATATAGTAACACTGCGTGGTTGGTGGCGGAACTCATCGCCAAAGTTTCTATAACCAGATTGGAATAATATTTTTTTAAAACTTCACGCTATATCCCGCATATAACAGGATGAGCAGAGGGAACGACACTCTGCTCCCCACTTTCCAACAAATTCTGAGGCATGGCGTGTTGAGTAATTTCAGAATTCAACGCTGTGCTTTGCCTCGTTACCAGACCGAGAAAATTAATATATTGGATATTGTATTTCCTCGGGTGGGAATTAAAACCACAGCTGGTCGCGCTTACAGTCGCGTTTGCGCCCTGCGGAAGGGAAGTGTCCTAATGGGATCGGAGTGTCTTAGCATTGGATTCTTAGGTTCTGCCTATCTTGCTATGTGCATGCAACAGCGTAAAGCTATAAAAAAATAAAAAATATATTTATTTGTTTACAATAAGTATATTATTTTCTTTGGTCTTATTTAATTTAAAAACAATAATAAACAAGGAGAACCTACAGGCTGTATGACGAGAATATTACTTTGTGAGTTTATCACAAGTTGAGATGTATCAGGTGGTAGTTTCAATAAGATCAAGATTCTATAAAAGTTTCAACGGAGCCCATAAATCCTTGTATTACAGGCGTCGTGCAGTTTTACGAGATTTAATAAGTTTTAAACCTTGCAAAATTGCGCGGCTTGAGCGTGCGACTATAAGCACGACAGGTTGTCGATTCAATTTCCACTCGAGAAAATATTTTTTTTTATAATAAAATTAATTAATGTATCTTGTATAAATGCACCACGTTTTTGTATCGATAAAACTACATAACGTTAATGAGCGGACGGCAATGCACAGCTGGAACTAAAAGACTAAAATTTGACATCCAGGGTTGCCATCTCCCAAAATAATAAAAGCCTTACATTGCATTGTATAAAACCGGCCGTTTTGCTCTAAAGGCCGGGTGTATGTAATTTTGGACGTAACGTTTATTGGTCTCGTTTAATAATTAATAAAATATTTTTTTTTTTTAGCTTCACTCTTTATCGCCTATATGGCGGAGTTCAAATCCTGCTACGTTCAGATTTTTATATGTGACCTAAAATGTATATTTCTTGCCTATGTGTGGAATAACTTTTATGGAACCTGGGACCATCCTCTAATAGTAATAAGACGTATGTATGTCATTCTATAGGTTATTTTCGTAGGAGCAACTTTTGTAAAGAGAGCTTTGTTGTCCCACTTGTCCGTTCAGAAATATAATAGTATAATTTTCAAATAATCTTGTACAAGGTCTCTAGTCTAGTATTTAAGGTACGCGCAACTTAGGGATCATCTATTATAATATAATTTAAAAATATTGCTGATGCATTTAACTCTTGATCCATCTCATGCCATACCCGTGCACCTGAGCAGGCGTTAGGACGAAATAGTAATACTTTATGTATTACCATTAAATAAAAGTAGTAAACACAATAAAAAAAGTTTTATTAACTATATTCTTTTCAAAATCTTTGTGTCATTTATCTCTAAATGGACAACTGTGAAAACAAACCTGTCATAACAAAAGTTGTTCCTGTTAAAATGATCTATTCAATGATATATATTTTATTGCTATTGTATGGTGGTCTCAATCTGCCCTTTGTAAAAATCTCTCTACAGGACTGCTAAGAAAGTAAATAAGTTGTAAAAAATATATAAACATTTCGATGTAACTCGATGAGAACGTATCGCTCGATGTTTCCAAGAGGTGTGGTTTGAAATCCCGTTACGTATAAAATTTAATATTTTCTAAAATGTATTTTTCTAAGAAATACAATTCTAATGCAAATTTGCAATGGCGGGCTTACTTTTGAAAGAAGACTCTTTCAGCCAACCCATGGAAGTGGATGAGTGCTGAACAGCGGCATAAGATAACAGTGCAATCAAAATAGAAAAAGACTAATAATAACAAAAAAAAACATCATATTAACACTTCAAACAATACTTTCACATATAAATATACTTGAAACATTAATTAAAGTCAGCTATTTTCACTTGCATCTTTAAGTTATGATTTAAAGACTTCTAGAGAATGGTTTTTCTGAATCGAATTGTTAAGTCGAAGTGGTCTTGCTCTTCGGTACGTCTAACGTCGGTCTGACATAGGATCACCTAGAATGTGAGGGAGTGCGGGAACGTGAGCGGGAACAGGATAATTCAGGTAATAAAGCATTTTAAAAAGGAATGTAAAAATGTGCATATCATGGCGAAGGCGAATTGGGAGCCTATTAGCTGAGCTTGAAATTAAGAAGCGTGACCACGTTTCTTAACTTAACTTACTTACGCAAGCCTTACTTATAAAGCGGATAAGCAAGATTTTGAAGTCTCTCTAATTATATATAGACATTATTAACTCTTAAAGGCTACATGGGTGTAAAAACACCCAGGTAGATTTTATTTTTAGTCACTACGTTTGTGTATCCTCCTGAATTGTGTGTTGCCTTTGAAAGCGCGAGAATAGTGGGCTTTCTCACTCGTATTTTTTACCACACGCTTGGGTCCTGGGAGTATCGACACCCATAATAGTCATAGTACTCTACTAATTAACAACGTAAGTGTTGACCATTCTTACGGTTTTTATTGAATTACGCATGAAAAATGGAGATTTAGCATGCATAGTGGGGATTGTTTTTTGGATTATGAGTCTACGTTAGTAGTAGTAACTAGTATCTATGACAATTTAATATCGAAGCTGTACTAGCATCTGCCGACGAGCCGACTAACGAAGAGAATTTATTAGAAGAAGACATTCATCAAGATGATTCCAAAGTGTTAACGATTAAGAAGAACTTCTGTCTCATCTCTACGAGAACACTTTGTAAATGGAAGAAGAAAAAAAAATATTTCAAAATGACTGAGAAACTAAAAGTTCCCTAAGAATTTAAAGATTTTTTTGTTACACTTGTTAGGCAAAAATAATCTTAACATTTTTTTAAGTTTGCCAAGTTAAAGGTAACATATTGTACTAAACAGAAATAAAAACTTGCGTTTGTATTTTGATTTCATTTTGTTATAAAAAAGACTACATTATGGTCCCCTCTTATATACTCAGCTGCTTAAGTCATATTTGCAATTTTTATTATTTCCGGTTGTTTCACAAAATATTTAAAATTTTATACAAATAACTAAAAATAAATCCAAACCAACTGGTAAAAGTGGGCTGTT
This sequence comes from Heliconius erato x Heliconius himera, assembly GCA_013421005.1. Taxonomy (NCBI): domain Eukaryota; kingdom Metazoa; phylum Arthropoda; class Insecta; order Lepidoptera; family Nymphalidae; genus Heliconius; species Heliconius erato x Heliconius himera. Next base: position 9,669 of record JAATLQ010020394.1, on the reverse strand, counting down.
TTCAATTTCTTACAATTAATTAATAAAAAAAATTAAATTAAATTAGCTTCACGCTATATCCCGCACACATCCCGAATTCTGGAGGCATTGCGTGTTGAGTGGCAGAACTCAACGCCGCGCTTAACCTCGATACCAGAGCGAAGAAATGGAAATATAAATTTAAGTAAATATTTCATCTCCTCGAGTGGGGATCGAACCCACGACCAGTCGGTTTTGCAGTCACACCTCGTGCCGCTGCGCCACGACCGGCCTCAATATATATATATATATATATATATATATATTGAGGCCGGTAGTGGGTATATATATATATATATATATATATATATATATATATATATATATAGTTCTAGTGGGTTATGTAATTCATAATAGCTCTTAAGGACTAATTGAGTCATTAGGAGGAGATGAAATGCAAAACTTTAAATATCGCTAGTCCAGGTAATAATAATAGTTGGTATAAAGTTAATTATTTAATAGCAACAAATAAAGCATATTATTATTCTGGAGCAGTCTATCATTCGGAATTAAGCTCTTAGTATTCAGCTTAAGTTTAGCAATTGAGGACTGCTTGATTAGAAGTCTAGAGGCATTCCCAAATTCTGTTTAGAAAAAAATTATAATCGAAATTTCGTCGCTGCCGAAATTTTTCTAGTTTTGGACAATAAGATATTTAAAACAAAACTTGAACGGATACAATTGAATTTACAAATAGTTTTCTTCCTTATTTAGTATGTAACTGTTATGCTATGTTAGATTATAGTATATATATTTTGAAAAGGTAAATGACGATAGAAAGAGAAATTATTCTTCAGATTTCGATAATGTAAACAAACTTTTACATTTTTACCCTTAAAAATCAAGTTACTCATTAAGCCTATCAAGATGCCAACTCTTTCTTCTAAGTCGAAGGTCGTTTGCAAACGCGATACAAAAAACGAAACGAGTGCCTAAAGATTCTAGGTCGACGGAAATGTGCCAGTTATTATTCTATACATGTGCTCGTAATGTGAGATGCCTCAGTTATGAAGAAAATCATAATTTCATTTGTATATCAAAAGTCATTAGAATACATATTATATTTTTGTTGGCAACACCTTAATTTTGTGACTGTAAAAAATATCTCTACGGCGGTACTTTAGGAATCAGAAGTGGTAAATATTAAAAGTCAAGCAACTTACTTAGTGTAGCCTTTATTATATTCACTAAATTATATTATTAAATAAAGTAAATGATATTACAACTCTCGTTTTTAAAATTACAAAAACACGTTAGATTATACATATCTAGGGGCAACAATAACAATTAGCATATAGGTCCTCTCTAAGATCACTCTTTAAATTGTCTTAATTATATATTATCTTTAAAGTAATCGCATTGTCATATAGCCTTACTTAAAATCTTCAAGCAAACATTTCGATTTGAATTATATTTGAGCGTAAGTCGACCAAGAAGTGCCTCTAGTGCCTAATAATACTTTCAAAGGTGGTGCAAGAGCACAGCGATTGACTATAAACGTGGTGGTTGTGAATGCGATTTCCATTTGAGATTTTTCCGACAATGAGACAAAGCGTGGCGTCAAGTTCCGTCATTCAACACATCTCTAAATCATATAAACAGCGTAAACCTGAAAAATGAAAATATAAAATAAATTAACACACAGGCAAGTGAAATATTTTAAAAATATATAATCAGCTGTGTGCAGGATAATCAGGTTAAGTAAACCTAGTGGTAAGACACTCCGTTCCCAACTTCCCGCCAAATTTTTCAAGGCATTGCATGTTGAGTGGTGAAACTCAACGTCGGGCTTTTTGCCTTAACACCAGACCGAAAAAATGAAAATATTAATAAATAAATTAAATAAATAATATTAATAAATAGTAATTCATTTCCTCGAATGCACCATGACGGATTCAAAAAAGAACATATATAAAATGAAATATTTTAATTTTATAAAAATAAATAAATAGTTACAAAAAAATAATATATTTAAAAAAAACATATTGAAAAATACTAGAAATCGTCGAGTAATCATTCTTTGTCTCTGCCGTGTTCTTTGAGCGGTAGAGCTTTGTAAAAATTTTACAGGAAAACGAGGTAAACAAACAAAGTTACAACAGTATTAAAATTACACTAAGGCCGTTAATGGGTTGGGGTAAATAAGTATTATAAAATAGAACAGAACAATTTTTTTAAAATAATTTGAAAATATTTTGAAGCCGTCGTGGCGCGTGGCTGTGAGTTTGATTCCCACTCGAGGGTGTACCTCATGTATTAAAAATTTTGCGGTGTGTGGGGAATGGAGTCTCTTGCTACTGCTGTCTATCCTGTGATATGTGGAATACAACACAGAGAAAGAAAATAATATAAATAAGAGAATTACATAAAGCAACTCATTTAATTTAAAGCTGTATTAATTTTCTACATTTAATAGCGTAGGATGTTCAATTGCCGAATTCTCGACGCATTGCGTGTTGAGAGGTGGAACTCAAGGCCGCGCTTTGTCTCGTTACCAGAGGAAGGAAATAAAAATATGAAAAAATTCCTTTCCCCGAGTGGAAACCTAACCCACAATCCTCGTATACAGTCGCACGTTTGTGTGACTGTAACCGAGGTTTGCAACAACAATCAGCTCAGAAATTTTAGACTACGAATCATGAACTCATTTACGTTGACAGCGTCCATGCAGGTAATTACGAAACCATTCGATTACATTAGAAGATATGTTAAAAGAAGCAAAAGTCAAAAGCATTACCAAAGTCTAGTAACATTAATATAGTGACCTGTTGTATGTCCATATCCATACAGATATCGTGCTGTAGTCGTGCTAGGACCGGGACGGAAGTCGTATAGCAAAAGAAGAGAAAACGGTTAGTTTAGTAGGTTTTTAGAAAGAAAATATGTTAGTTGACTTCGCACCAGGCGTTCTAGGAATTTGGATAAGAAAGGAAGTATAGAAATTGGACGGTAATTGCTATCAGAAGTGGGATTTTTCTTTTTATGGAAGGGCATGATTTGTGCTTCCTGGCTGAAGGAAATTCACAGGAATCAATGGAAAAATTAAGCATGGAAGTTAGGATAGGACAATTGATATTGAGTATGGGGATGTTCTATTAACGGCTAACGCAGTCATCACCAACAGCATCAGAGCTAATACCCATTATATGATAATATTTTTCTTAACATAACTTTCCGTATATCGACTAAAGAAAAATAATTGAAACATTAGAACAGGTAAAAGCAGCGATTTGATTAAGTGTTATTAGTTTAGTAGTATAATTAATGTTACTCCAATGAGAGAAATAAATTAATATTCACTTATAAAAATTTGAAAGAATTAATTATTCTCAGTAATTTGACTGTGACAAAAACTTTAAAATATTTTAAATATAATTATTTTACTTAATAGTCTCCCAATGATACCTTCAAGGCTAAAACATTAACAATTTTCAGTAAATGTGTCACTAACCTATACACACACTGTAACCTTAAATTACACGTTCCCTTGACTTGGTTTAAAATTGACATCTATTTTCTACATGCACAAAATGCGCCACAACACAACGTCTATATTATAATATATAATTAAAACATATCTTAATAGTATAGTCACGCTGTTATCATAGGGGTGTTATCTCACGTTATATAATAGAGCGGCTCTTGGGTCACAGTGGATGCAAGAAACGTGCTCTGTATCTTTATGCAGCGGGATCCATTGAAAGCCTTTTTCCTGTAATAGCAAGAAAGGATTAGTATTAGTTTAATAAGATTTCAGTTTCCAGAATAATATTTATGTAAACTATTTGTTTTGATAATAGAATAAAAAATATATTTTTATTTAAGTCAAATTAAATTTCTTTTATCTAAAGAAAATATATAAATAGATTTATTGCACATCATTACATTACATTAGTACATGTAGATAATGATGATATATATAGTCATTTTACTCATATCTTAGTGTCAACGTCGGATTATACTAAATTATACTAAAATAAAAAATATATAAAAACGCTAAATTCGAATTAATAAAATATATACGGAAAAATTTAATCAATTTCCGTCCGTAATACGCACGAGTTTCTTTTAATTTTGAGCAAGACGCCAGGCCCGCTAATTGCTAGCTCATACTTAAAGGCGGAAACTCATTTCGTAGCGAAAATTATTCAGATTTAATGTAAAACTTAATTTACGCAAGTCTCTTGTATTATATTTCTTTAAATCGCGTATTTTACTAGAACTATTCTGAGCGTTTCTGGAGAAATGTTAAAGAGGAAAATTTATTCAGCTTGCAGCAAGATTATTTATATTCTATTATTTCTCACTGTCCGCACCACTAGAGTGACTGCTATGGAAATGTTAATATCATGTATAGGAAGAGACACCATTTCAAAGTTGTTTTTTTTTTTCTAAGGATCATTTTTCAAATAAAGAATTTAACTGTTCTCGGAGTCAAATAACCTTTAATAAATGTTGAATTGATGCAAAGTATTTATTTATCGTAGCAGTCCGCAACTCCTTGGTTTTTTAAATTATCTGTAATAAGCTAATAACTAAGATTGAAAACAGTATTTAATGTCATAATAAAGTATCTTAAAATCTAATCTAACCAATAAATATTAAAAGAACGTGAACTCTTAATCATACAGGAAATGTTGAAGCTTTTTCTATTTCCTAAGGATATAAGCAAGAAGGAAATTAATTCCCAGCACCGCTCAGCGCTACGACTGAACCATTAATTTAAATCATCGAAGGAAATTAATACGCTGTACGAATAGTATATTATATTAGCGATCCATCTAACTTTGAAGAGTATGTGTGAAAACTCATTTAGTATTATTCAAATGCTTAAACATAAGTAATTATAAGTAAAGTTAAAGTTTGTCCTGCATGTAGTAGGGTAGACAGAGGGAGCTTAGTGTTAAGACACTCCACTTCCTATTAAAATATACTGAATAAAATTCTATTTATTAAATTTATTCACAGTTATAGTTGACTATAGAATAATTTATTTAATAAACTGAATTACGTTTTATGAATGACATTGCTTAAATAAGTAAATAGTAATAGTGCGAAAGTTTAATATATGACTGAGAAAGTACATTTATTTATATTAAATACATATCATATGAGAGCCGAATTTTCTTCACTTTTCGTAGTACTACACTAATTCAAATAAAAATTGTTTTATTTCAATAATATGCAACTCTTAAATAATGGTCAAATTAAATAGAAAGATAGTTAATTTATTCGACTTAATTAAACAAAATTTTGTTAAAACTATTTAGTTTTGGTTCAATTGACGTAATTAAACAATTTTTAATTTTTTCCTGCTGAATTTGTATTAGACATTAGTATGAAAATTTTGATTTCAAAGGACGTCAAAAGTGTAATAAGTTTCAATAATATAAAGTATAGATGTTTTTTTAGCTTCACACTGTATCCCGCATGTAGAAAGGTAAGCAGAGAAAATCTGGGGACATCCGTTTTTAAATTTTCGCCGAATCCTCGGGGCATTGCATGTTAAATGGCGGCACTCAACGCCACGCTTTGCCTCGCTACCAGAGCGAGGAATAGAAATATTAAATATTTCGAGTAGATATCAAACCCACAACCTTCTTTTTTATAGTCGCATACTTGTTACACCACTACCCGATGGCTTAGAACTTCAGATATTTCTTCGTAATTATATATACTTTATATTATATTTAAAATCTTTTAGTATTTTCATATCAAAAATATCATTATGGAGATAAACATGGTTCAATTCACATGTATGAATGTATTCGCTTACATAGTTAGCCCTGCATACAGTTTCCTTTTCCGTTCAGATCCGACGTCTGAGAATAGCTATACTTTAAACGTCTACGAAAAGCGTGTATGCTTTTATGTAATTTTCTGTAGCACAAAATTTCATGTCGCAAAGAAAAAAAAGTCTTTTTAAGATCTTACTGATGCTTTTATTTAAATTTATCGTATACCTGAAATATATTATTTAAAATCAATTATAGAGATGAAAAAATACCAACAGAATATGAATATATCTTTTAAAATTGATATATGCTTGTTTGTTTATTATACCTGAGGCCAGAAGTGGCGCAGAAAGATTTTATTGATTTTGGTCCGAATAGTTATTTTAAAGATGGCAAAAGTGCATTGACAAACAACAATGATTCATACTTTCATTAAATAAATATATTATATTAAAAAATATTTAATTTTTTGTGCCTCCCATACCAAACGCAAATTTGATATGTAAGGACCTAATATATAAAGCGAAATTACGGTATTCACACAACCGTTATAATACAACTATCGAGTTGTGGGTAGCAAACAATTATAACTCGTTCAGCGTTTACAGGAATAAAAGGCTCGCAATTCAAACGCCACAAATTGTCAGTTAAGTGCATTGTTAACCGCAAGCTTATGAATATTATTCGCGTAGTTTTAAATTGTTAGCATTTCCATTATAATATAACGTTGTATTATTATTTTCAAGAAGACTACAGAACTTGGTTATTTTTTATTCAGTTCTTATATTTTTACAGTCTTTACTTTATGTTTAAGCGACAAAGCCAACTGTGGCTTGGATTAAAGTACCAATAGTATTCAAATACATTAAAAAACATTTCTTATCGGCAAATTCCTCACAGTGCGAATTGGTTCATTCCAATTAAAAGGTAAAAACTGAAAATATGATAATTTGAAGATTGAATATAAGGAAAGTAGAAAACCACTTATACTCAATTAGTGGGGATCGAACTCACAACCGTCGCATTTACAATAATACGATTATGCCACTGCGCCACGATGGCCTCTACACTATTTTTTTTTTATTTAAGAAATTCACTAAATGTAGGTGACAACTTCACTATATATTATTGTTTATTACTCACATTCTATGAAATAAGTTTAGAGTTATTTTGTACGCCAGATTTTTTCAAACGAAAAAACAATCATAAGAATCTAATGTTTCAAACTTTTGTTCGAATTTCAGAAAGTATGTATAAACTTTTAAAGCTTACTTTTCATATTAACGGTCAAAAGTTATACAATCGTCTTACTCTGATCTTCGGCAAGTACCTATTACTTTTTATGTTTTAATTTTGCTTAGAATAAATATGCAGCCACTTCCTTTTTAATCTCGGTGAATCTAAAAAAAAATATTAATATATCAAAGAATACAATATTTTAATACTTAATCAAGACCAGAAAAGGAAAATCTTGGTTTCTTGAATATTAATAGGTTACATTTTATTACATTTATTATATTTAGAGGGCGCGTACCGTACGCGCCAAACGTTAGCCCAATTTTAGTGGTGAAGATTGTATACGATGGTAATGAAAATAGGTAATATTTCTTATTTTATTAGATTATGGTTCGCATAGGCAAATTAGTGACTACGTCTTGATGCCAAGATGTAATGAGTTTATTTAAAAAGACCAAACTTACTCTAGACTATTATCGTGCTTGTAAAATGTAACAAATTCGATAATTTAGGAAAAAATAATGTGCTTCATTCCTAAGAAGGGGAACAAGAAAAGATTTTTAGCATTTCAACTTTGTTTAAATGCGTTGAATTAAAATTAAGCTACAGATCCATAAGACTGTTAAACTTTATGTTGTTTTACCTTGTTAAAATAAATAATAATGTTACAATTTTTTTCTTAAATATATACATATTTATATATTTTTAAAGTGTTATTTCACACTTCGAAAGAAAACTACTTTTAGAAAACATATACAAATTCGAACGTAGCAGGATTTAAACCCATTCAGCGTTATAGGATTGCGCTCAGACCAACTAAGCCACATGTTCTCATCGGGATACGTCAAAATTCTTATGTTTACTAAAAAGTATTTTTCATATATAAATAGTTTAGAAAAAAATATGAAATTATTGAGGTATTAATATTTTAATAAATTTCTAATGTATACTTTAGGTTAGTAAGCATAGGCTTCTGTGTAGGTATTGAGCATGCGAGCGAACGACAAAGTTGTGGATTATGTACTAGTTTGTAATATACCAGTAGTTCCAAGTTTCACAACTCCATAACTTTCAGGTTGTGGACATACGCCACCACCATGAATGAAGTTAACAAAACTTATTAATTAGGTAATCGTGTAAATTTATTTTATATTTCACTTAGAAATGAAGGGAATGGTAGGGAGTGAACTAAGGAATTTAAAAATAAATAAATCAGCTTCACGCTGTATCCTGCACACAGCAGGGTAGGCAGAGGGAACCTAGTGTTAAGACACTCCGTTTCCCACTTTCTGCCGAAATCTGGAGGCATTGCGTGATGAGTGGCAGAACTCAACGCCGCGCTTAACCTGGACACCAGAGCGAAGAAATGGAAATATAAATTTAAGTAAATATTTCATCTCCTCGAGTGGGGATCGAACCCACAACCAGTCGGTTTTACAGTCACACTTCGTGCCGCTGCGCCACGACTGGCCTCACTAAGGAAATTAAACATAAATATATATGTATCTAAATGAGGAACATATCTATTTCCACCTTTCGCATCAGCAGTCGTTTAACAATCCTGTTACGATGGTGGTTAATCCATGCCAAGCCATGTAAACTTTCAGGAAGCATTTTGAGCGACGTTTTCTTTCCTTGTTGCTTAGGGACGCTTGTAATTAACATGTCAGGCAATTAATTGCATATCGAATAGAAAGATATTTTAATATATTAGTATAAATCGAGAAATATGAGAAAAAAATCAGCCTATGTTCATCCCAGGACTCTCAAGCATCTCTATATGAAATTTTATTTCAATCAGATCATTGGTTAGGCCGTGATTGCATCATAGACAGACAAACAAATCGAGTTACTTTTAAATTTCAAATATAAGAATGGATAACACTTTATGATACTTTGCCTTGTAAAAGTGGCGCTAGCGGGCTTCAATTTACAATGTGTATAAAACAAAGGTTCTTTTTATTCACTACACAGCTTTTTAGTGTCCGTGCCTGTCTTGTTCCTGCGGTTTCCTTGTGTAACTGATATCCCAAACACCTTTTAAAATATTATTTAATATTTAATGCCTTGGCTCGTGATGTGTCTAGTGGTTAGAACTCTTTATAGTTGTGATCGTGAAGAACCCAAAATCTTTTAGAGATTCAGAGGAAACAGTGTTAAGAATTCCATATTATGCCATTAGAAGGTATCGCTTTAATAAGATATTTGCCATCAGAAGTTGTTCTTGTGTCAGTTATTTAGATAACTATAGACTCGACAATATAACATTGTCATAACTCGAAGCTCGTCCGAAGATAAGCCAAGAGCGCGTCCTATCTTCCCCTCCACTATAACTGTGAACTAGTTATAATAAGAGGAAGAAAGAGTACGGGCACCGCCCCGCCCCTACACCGTGAGTTCCGACCAGACCGTGGCTTTACAGTCATCGTTGAACCCTCCGAGACGTTTGTGTGTGATCTTTCCGAAGGTACTTGTTACGCTTGTTTATATTAAGATTGTATTAGAATAGTGATTCGTGATGTTGATTGATTTGTGAGATCAATATAAGTCGTTGGAACGAACGCACTACCGCAAGGCGGCCGATATGTTAAATAAACGCACGGCACACACCTCACAGTCGTGTCTCGAACCGTAGGCGGACACTACTACATACACCAGAGTTCCAGGACATAAAATAGCA
>JAATLQ010020393.1:0-13508 GCA_013421005.1 Heliconius erato x Heliconius himera | reverse complement strand
AACAGCTAGAATAAATATTAATTTTAAGATTGACCTTCTATTTTATAATATTTTACTTTAAAACATAAGGCAAACCGCGTATTTCATCGTCTATTCTAAGTCAAACGGAATCGGAATAAAATATTTCAAATGATGGCAACCTTTGCTTGCGGCAGTTATTTTGCAGGCAACCATGTGTTTTAGTGATGAGAAAAAAATAAGCTTTAATTTGATATATAATTCATTAAAAAAACACATAAATGCAAATATTAACATTAACTGACCTCTTTAAACCAGGCAACCCTGGGCTTGCGGCAGACTGAGAGCTGGCAACAATTGTTTTTCCAATTCCTTATGCGATTTTCTTTCAAATGATATGCGATTCACGCAAAAAACATATGAGTGTAATTTTCTCCAAAAACGAGTTACGAAAAACATTAATTAAAGGTGATTGCGGCAGGATTTTTTTGGGCAACCCTAGTGTAATCTATTCTACTATCATGTATCATTCTTAAATATAAATTTCATTAGAAAATCTGATCCCTACAGTTTTAAGCGATGGGATCTTAGGCCATAACTGTGTGATGTAGTCATTTATTTGATAGGCAACTCAATATTGTCTTACTTTCGTAACTTTTAAAGCATAATATGTCGATCAGTTTTACAATAGATTAATGGTTAATTAATTTTAAATCAATTAATTAAATATAAATTTTATTAAGATATTGAGGTCTGTCGCGGGGCACAACACATGTGACTGTAAACGCGACAGGTTGTGGGTTCGATTCTCGCTCTGGTAAGGAGGTAAAGCGCGCAGTTCTAAAGTAAAAAAATGTATTCTATACATGGCAGGGTTTATTTTAATTCGAAGTTAATCTTTCCTTTCTCTTATATATTTTTGGTTTGTTTAACTAAAACTAAGGATATAAATATACTTGTAAGTTTTAACCATTCTATTACTTTTGTAGCTACTTTTAAATAATAAAAATGTCCCGCTATATTTACCTACTGTACATTTTACTTTTGTACATTGTACAATTGTATATAAAATACACAAATTATATATAAACTTTGCACCTAATATGATCATAGTGGAATAATTTCGACATTGTAGCTTGCATGAGGTTTTTACGCATCGAAAGTTTCAGAACTGAGTGCAAAACTCTAATTTATCAATGTGTAACATTTCAGAAACTCCGCCATTGTAATAGTACAGTAGTTCTGAGGCACGACCGACCTCGTAATTAAGTATGGCGAAGTTTAAGTGTTACATAAATCAAGTAGGTTCGTTGCATTGTTTCTTAGGATGGATTGAAGGTGATTGTATATTAAAACAATGTTGTTATGGATTTACTCTTTGTATCCAAGAGGAATCTTCATCTCGCTTTGTTTTAAAGAAAATATAATACGTTGTGCTTTTAAATTTGTCATGTCTTTATCTTAAAAGTTGTGCTTTTAAATGTATCATGCCTTTTACTCTACAAAAATAAGTATCTAATGTAGTATCCATTTTACTATAATATTATTTTTTTTGAAATAGCGATAAATAGTACAACTAAGCATTAGATAAATATTAATAAGCCATAAATTAAATAAGCAATGTATAAATATTTTCTTAAAATAAAAACAAAATATAGTGTCTATTTGAAAGGCAAATGAGGCCAGTCGTAGCGCAGGGGCACAAGCGTGCAACGCGTTGTTGTTAAGCGTTGTAGGTTCGATTACCGCCGATTTTTATGGAACTCTCAGTTTAAGAGAGACGAACTTGTAGAGCAGCATATAGGCTACTTTTTAATTTCTTCTTTTTTTGTGAACAAATGTAAATTAAATTTTAATACATTTAAATTACTATTTATACAGTTAAGATAACCATACCAAAATAATTAAACAATTTTCCTCAAATAAAGATAAATAATAATAAGTAAATAAATAATCGTTCAGGTTTTGAAGTTGCGTTCGGGCCGATATTTTAAAAATATAAGACATCTATAAAATCTATGAGTTCTTTCTCTTATTTTTATTCTAATGTACTTTGTCTCGTGGGATCCCTGTCCTATGAATAAAAAATGAATTTATTTCTACGCTATGCCAAGCTTCGCCCGTGTAAATTAAAATAGTATTGGATGGAATGCTATATTATTATAATAACAAATTTACTCACTTTAAGTGCAAAATGTACGTATATTTTCTTTCAAAATTTGTATAGGGATAAATTATATTGTTATTTGGAAAACAAATTGAGCAATTGAATTTGAATTTGGGAAAATTATTTGGAATGAAATTTTTTGAACCATTGCAATCTAAGTGACAGTGACATTCAATTTCAATTTGGTAGAATTTCAAGTATTTTCCAAAAATAACAAAAAACAATGAAGCACCAATGAAGTCAGTGATATTTTTTTTATACGCTCTGACTCTCGTCTGGTTTGACAAAGTTGCCCGTCGAATTTCGTCGTCTAACTAAACTTAATGTATGTAAATTGTAGATAGTTGTGAAAGGAGGAGCTTTAAACCACAGCTAATAAAGAGAAAAAGGTATTTATTTTGTATATTACAAGGTGTAATGTAGAGTGAAGACACTCCATTTCCCAATTTCCATTCACTTCTTGAGACTCTGCGTGTTTAGTGGTGAAACTCTACGCCGTCCTTTATCTTTCAAAGAGGTAAATTTGTTCATTATTTTTTCTTAGTTTCATGCTTTATTCCGAACGTAGCAGTGTAGGCAGATGGAACCTGGAAAGCTAACGTTAGGACACTACGTTCCCATTAAGACTCTTTCATTACCCACTTTTCATTAAATTCTGCTTGTTGAGTGACTGAACTGAACACCAAGCTTTGCCTCGTTACCAGAGCGAAAATGTAAATATTAAATATACATTTCCTCGAATGGGAATCAAACCCCAGCTGTCGCATATATAGTTGCATGCTTGTGCCCTTGTTTTGTTCGTACATATTTGGTACAGTTGTTCAATATTCATATATAGTTTTGTCATTAAAGTAAATAAAATTTACTTTATGCACATCTCTTATAATGTGGTTACTGAAGTTCATAACGAGTGAGTGCCAATATTATACTTGCTAACTCCTGACCTAATTTGACATTACTTCATTTAAAATTAAAATTAAGTAAAAAATCTAATGTAATATTTAAAAATAAAAAAATAATAAATAACATTTTATTATTTTATTAATCACAATCTAGTTGTAGAATTATAAACATTTTTCCTCATATTATTTAAGCATTAATTAGCAAATTTATAAAGTAGATTAATTGGTATCTCATTAAGGAAAATTTTCGCTACAACAACGCGGAATAAATTGCTAACGTACCCGTTATATATTTTCAGAAGACTGAGGACTCACATTTTAGGAAGGGAATCTTACTGAGACAGAAAATAAATTAATGTTTATTCATTAAGTAGTAATTTATATATACAGATTTTGACTGGTCTCAATTTTTTATGGAACTTATCTTTGAGAATGAACCGACTTTCATATATTTATTTATAATCTAGTATTTTTTTATTTTTTTTAATTAATGTTACTTAAATTTTTATTTTTTTTATTTTATCATGTAATCTGCGGACGTAGTATACCTACGGTCATGGTTACATCGAGCACTTAGAATGTAATCATATGATTGATATACGACAAAACTCTTTGTTCCCAAATTAAAGGAACCTCATTAAGCCCAACTAAAAGTGATAGAAATATTTATGCGTAAATATTATTATTCATTCATTCATTCATATTCATTCATACTTGTCTAACAAGGAAAAGGAATATATAATATTCTATTAGAAGAACCAGGAAGCTATATTTTCTTTTTTATTTACTTTTTTTTAAGATATAACTTTGTTAATGCTGTGGGGTGAAATAAAATTTACATAATGTCTTAAATCTTATCCCACGAGATGTTCTTATAGTAGCGAAAAGGTTATAAAGAAAACTCAAATAACTTTATAAAAGAGTTCTATTTTGTAATTATTTACATTCTTTTCAAAAAAAATTGTACAATTTATTCGTATTAAAGAACATTAACGAAAATATTATACAGTCATTAAACAGTAATTTTCAAGTAATTGACAAAAATTATTAAAGTTTTGTTGATATTTACTTTGAAGTATTTAAATTTAATATATACACCCACATCGAACATGAACTTTTAAAGGGTTCGTCTAATCCTTCAAGTCGGTATGGTCCAGTCAAGTGCGAGTCGGACTCGTCCACCGAGGGCTCCATACTAATTTCAGGTTTGTAGGTCAACGAAAAGTATAACTTATAAAAGTTGTGACATACGCTCCATTATTTTGTATGAAATGAACTACAAATGTAAGTTTGTAATATTTTTTTCTATGAAATATGTATAATTTTTTACTTTTTGGATTATTTCTTTATTTGAATTGTAAGTTATCATTTCATACTAAATTTCATATCTTTAGGGCCACGGAATAAAATCTATATATTTTTATACAAAATGCGGCAGAAAAGATGCATACATGCACGTACGAGTATCTTTTGACTAAGTTCAATAGAATAGAAGTAAGATATTTTCTGTGCTCCAGGAAACGGTAGACCTCAATATTTAATATTAATTTTAGTTTAATACCTTCACGCAATCTTGAGAAAAATTGGTTACGAAGGTTTACATTTTGTCCTTTTGAGATACGGAACCACAAAAATATAAAAATATACATACATTTGTTAATTGTGTTATGAAATTTTAAGTATTTTTTTTAGTCCATACAGAGCATAGTGATTTGAACGGTGAGTGACAAAAATGTAGAGCTGTCAAGAGCCTTTATCTTAAGAAAGCTTGGAAATATCGAGTTGAAATGCAAATCATATACTAAGATCCTATGTTCCCATCATTTCCTGAAAAAAATGTATTTCTACACTTACTTAAGAAAAGATTTGGCCGTTTATATCGCAAAATACGCATATTTCGACGCCACGAAGGGAATCGAAATTAATAGGGTACTTACGGTTGACCTAGAATTATGAAATTTGGCAGCTAGCATCTACAGGTAGTACTAGTTCAGGAAAAGCGTGAAAATTATGCATTTGTGGTTAAATCCTAAAAGAGCTTTAAAGGGGGGCAAAATTCGGTATTAAGGCTGCTAGTTCAAGTGAGATATCAGAAAGGGCTCTGGCTAAGCTAAGCTTGAATTTCAGAAAAAGCTCGAGACCTCTGACTTTTAACGGAACCCGCCGCTCCAGTAGTTTTTTTAAATCACCCTATGTCATGTAACTCCTATTGCTAAATATGTTATTATTACTTTATATAAAGTACAACTACAAATAAAAACAAAATATAAACAATATTTCGCAGCTTTAATTGAAAACTATCATATATTTTTAATTTACCATATTGCAAGTTAAGCGTCGATAGCCTTTTGTACGAAAGTACCATATGAAATTTTTGATATTCAATCATTTTATACAGAAAAAATATTTTCTGTTGGGTGTTTCTGGTTACAATTTAATGGAAGTTAATAATTTCAAAATTTATTTTTTTAATTTTTATTTTGCCTTATTTTTGCGTGAGGCTTTGGCAACTGGTAAAACTCAGTTTTAAGTGATTCCCAATTATCCTCCTGTCTAAAAGCAAACTACCACAAGTATCTTCGGAGTCTGCCTGAATGCTGTAAGGGAAACGAGGGTATTTCATAAGAAGAAAAAAAGAAAATGCTGTGGAGATGCGATCTCCTTGTAGGATATGTCAGCCAATCAGTCTCTTTACTATGGTTTCGCTTAGCTAAACTAATATTGGATATAAACAGTCTAAGCATGGAAGTGTCAATATATTTTTTGCAAAGCAAAGTACATTTTCAGGAAATTTAGAAACAATATCTGTAAAAACATTCTTCATCCGCTCATTACTTCTTAGTAATTGGATTGTGATTTATCGGCTTTCGTTCATCTCAGTTCGTTAACACGTTTTTCTTTTTTGCCAATTTATTATCAGCTGTCGATGTTAAGATATTTTCGCCAAATATTCTAATTACAATATCTTAAAATCGAGCATTGTTTACTTATAAAAGTAAATATAATTTATTTTTAAGTTCATAATAATATTTAAAAACTTATATTTTTTTAAATTTTGGACGAAACGGCGACAAAAAATATATAATTTAAAGCTTAGTAAGAAATCAAACGATAAACTACGAAATTATGACAGTAAATTTTATATTGTGTTATTAATATAACATTAATATTGTTTACAATTATATATATGTATATATTTGTTTTTAATTTCTTTACCTATCATACCTACTAATCAGAAATCAGCATCAGAAGATAATGTAAATGTTTTTTTTATTTTTTCGTAATACGGTAAAATAAATCATAATTTTGTCAATTTTGGGATAAACATTTAAAAAGTTCTTATAAGTACTCTTATATAAGTTTTTGAGAAAATTCTATATTAGGAGCAGAAAATGGTAATATATTGAAAAAATGTATTATAAATATATACAAGGGAAAACACTTACAATTATAATAGGTACTTTATTTACTATTTAAATATTATTCTCTTTTTTTTTACTTCTTGCATAGTTACACCTTCTTACACTATTCTTAATATATTTATATTTCTATAAATAAAAGTATTAATTTTACAACAATTATAGATGAAACTTAATATTATGCCGATGTATCAAAATCGTAATACTAGCATATCAAAAATTGTGACACGTTGTTCGATGTAAATACGGGAGAAGAAGAAGGAGTACATCTATTGTTTTTGAATATATCTAAAGTTTTGTGCGTCAAAAAACATCCTTTTACCGTGGTATGTTAATAAAATTTTACATTCCATTATTTCAAACATTGATGACCATCAAACTCGTTTGTAAACTCATCGTCGTTTGTTTGCTTTAAAAGTACAAAAATCAATTTATTCTGTTAAAATATTTGAACATATTGAAATATTTTAACATAATATAATCATGTATGCATAGATATACAGAATCAATGTAAACAACCGGTTACGTATGATTAATATAACTTTTATGTCTATCAATTTAACTAAGTGCCAAATTGTAAATGATCTGAGAAGAAAATAGAGCATAAAATTAATAACGTAAAATATATTGTAACTGAAAAATCTAGGCATGATTTTGCACTGCCTTGTTGCATTGCTGCCGGATGTTCACCTGAAACAAAATAAAAATTTACAATGTGCGAAAATAAAATAAATTTGAACATATTCAAAGTGTGATGCACTAATTGAGAATAAAAATAAAGTAGAAGCCGAATATAAGCTAGTTATAGTCTCTTCTATAAGAGTCACACGTGTATAAGTGTGTAAAGTTGCCATAATTAAAATAAAGGGGAAAACGGGATCCTATTACTAAGACTCATCTGTCTGTCCGTAAGTCTATACTTCTCAGATCAGTGCGTCTGTCACCAGACTGTATCTCAAGAACCAGGATAGTGAGAAAGTTGAATTTTTCACGGATTATGATCTTTTTTGTTGCCACTGTTGCAAAAAATACTAATAAACAGAATAAAATAAATAAGTAAGGGTTCCATATAACAGACATTTTTTTGTTATTATAACAAATAATGGTACGGAACACTTAAAGTACGAATCTCACTCCAACTTGGCTGGATTTTTGCTGCATCGGTTTAAGTTTCTATGTATATATTTATAAAAAAAATGCATGATATTTTAATCTTAAGCCAATGGTTCGTGTTATACACTTGCTAATTATTTCACTTTTCTATAGAGACGTGTAGAGGTGTCGTATCTAATATTGTTACAGCCATAGGATCAACAAAAGTGAATGTCCCACATATGGCAGTAGGGGCCTTGTAGGGTTAAGTATGAATGATAGTTTATCATAGTATTAATATTTAAAAAATCTGTGGGGGACGGGAGGAAAAGTAGGGAACGGAGTGTCTTAACACTAGGTTCCCTCTATCTACCCTGCTGTGTTCAGGATACAGCGTGAAGCTGATTTGTTTATTTTTTAATATTTAAAAAAATATTGTTACTCTCAATATTAAAAAATGACAAAATATCCAATACTCTGATTTGTTACAATTCAAATAAGTATAAATACACATAGGCTTTAAAATTATTTTTCGCAACAAGGAATTTGTTTTGTTGCGATATCTTTTATTATCAAAATACGATATATATATTTTTTATTTTTACACACTTTTCTTGGCTTAAGAAAAATCATCATAAATTTTCTTCGATCACAAATGTTTTTACTTGTAAAAGTAGGTACATTAAAAAAAAAACAAATTAAATCAGCTTCACGCTGTATCCCGCACACAGCAGGGTAGGTAGGCGGAACCTAGTGTTAAGATACTCCGTTCTCCTCTTTCTGCCGAATTCTGGAGGCAACCAGTCGTTTTTACAGTCACACCTCGTGCCGCTGCGCCACGACTGGCCTCAAGTAGGTACATCATTATCAAATTTACTTTCATCATTTCCCATTCAATACCTCAATGTCAGACATTTGCGAACTGCCACTTCTGATATGTCACCCACTAAAGTTATAACGAAGATCCAATAAAAACTTCTTTCGATCGTATCTACTTATTATTTTGCTTTTATTGCACATATTATGATACCCATCTATGGAGTTAGCATCAAAATTAAATAGTAAAATTTTATATTCTAAAAGATATCTTTAATTTCTCAGTAGTCTAACAATACTTAATTAATATATTTAATCACTTCCGCTTCTATGAAGAGAGGAACTAGTATGAACACACTCCGTGCTCCAATTTGATCCTGAATTCCAATTACATATTGAGTGGAGAAACTCAGCTCATGGCTCTCATCAGAGCAGGTATGTGAAAATAACTCATTTTCACAAGTCAAAAACACACCCACAATTATACTTATAATGAAAGCCAATATTTATATTGTATATTGAAGAATTGAGATAATTAATATGTTACATATCTCTTGTTATTTCTCTGTCTCCAATGTGCTTGACATTTTACATTATATAAGTATTGTCATTTCAAGCGCTGAGTTAATCCATTACATACTATCGAACTGAATAATTCAACAAAAATATTGTAGCCATGATGCATTTTATAAATAGATTGAAAAGTGCTTAAACATATTATATTGTAATACAATATTTACTTTTCGTGTGGATATTTATTTTTGCAAGATATATAGTTTAGAAGAGTTTCGTGAAAAAAAATTTTACTCTTTTTTCTTTTTGAACTCTATCCGTGGCATATAAGATATTGAAACGAATTTCCACTTTTTAGATATAAAATAATTATTAGAATGATTACGAGAGAACAGTTCAATTTATAATTATATACATCATTCCTCTGTTATCAAGATGAAGATAAGAAGAGAGAAAACTTTAAACTTAAATTTAACTAGCATAGTTCAATATTCACTTACCACTACAATATTAGAAGTATTTCAAATTAAGTGTTTTAATGTTATTAATAAACAAACTTACCAGACAATACATGTACACGAATGGATGCAGGAGGGGCGTTGTTGGGCCCACAGCTGTATACGCCAGCGTCATATCCCCGAGCTCGTTGGACCAAGAGTCGACTCGTACTCTTGAGACCTTTTTCTGTTACAAGCGATATTCCTCCTCTTGCCGAGTCGAAATTTATCGTCTATAAAATTAAATAATTGAGTGTTTAAAAATATCTTACTATTAATTATTTTTTTGCCCTATCCTGGCAAAAACATCAAAGTCATGACATGAAAATATTGTTACTATCATGAGATCACAGGGGTGAAATTTATTATGCAAATCGGATGACAGAAGTGGGTCAAAATAACATTATTGAATTTTTTCTCTCCCGTCCAACATAAACACACACCACTCAACAGATCCCCAACTGATGAACTGATTGTGATTTAGTTTGACAAGTAGTTTAAATGGTGTCACCATCAAGAATGCTTTTAGTCATGATTCGAGAAATTATGTTCAGTCGTTTGATGACTCTCTATCTCTTTTCTATTTGCTTACCTTAACGTGAATTTGAATCTGTTTCTGCGTTATCATACTAAGAATATTGAATCTGATGATGATGACTATCAAATTCTATGGTGACTTTACCAATAATCTATATTCCTAAAAAAATGATTTTGAATCATGTTTTTGATTGATTATTAATTAATAATAGCGTACATTTAAGTAGCTGAGATCATTTTTTTAGTAATAATTGTTTCTTTAATACTCTTATAAATAACGGATAGTAATAAGCAATATCCTAAAAATGGGTCCGTAGTCTGTTGTAACATAATGTTAAGTAAAGGCATTTAATTGTCTAAAAAATTAAATATCCATAATTGAATATTGTTTCTTGTGATTGAAATAAACTTTACGATTAAAGTACATTTCAAATATATTTTAGATCATTTGAATCATATTATAAAAATAGAATATCCAAATACTTTCTTTTAAAGAAGCAATTAAATACTCTTGCTTCATCGCTACTTATAAAGTTGGAGTCGTGTTGCTCTAGATAATGAATATCGTCAACAATTTTTATTTTTTCCAACTTTAAGAGCACCATTTTTCTGCTGAGTATATCACAGCTTCACTCTGTATTCCGCACACAGCAGGGTAGGCAGAGGGTACCTAGTGTTAAGACACGCCGTTTCCGCCAGTCCCCACTTTCCGCCAAATTTTTCGTGGCGTTGTCTAGTGGGACGCAACGCCGGTTTTTTGGTTTAGTGAAGAAGAAATGAAAATATTAAAAAATAAAAATCGTTTCGATCTCCAATCTCTCGAATGGAGATCGAACCCACAACCCTCGCGTTGCAGTCACACCCTTGTGCCCCTGCGCCACGAAGGCCGCTTGTAATATATCACAATATTCTTTATTACGTTTGAATCTTATTGTTAATCACAAAATTATAAATTATTTATTTTGTAAAAACCGTGATATTGTAAATACATCGAAATATGATGATAGTTTTGAAACCTCTCTGAATTGACTAACCTTATGTAAAATTACTTTTTTAGTTTCACGCATATCGCGCATACTGCAGGACAGATGGAAAAAAAGAACACAGACAGATAGAAGATAGTGATCATTTCGTTCCTAATTTTCTCTCAATTTCAAGACATCGTAAATGAAAAACACAACGCTACATGAAAACATCAACATAAATATACTTATTTCAGCTGCAGCTTTATATAGGCAGATAGAATCTATTATAAAAATTGGAAGTAACCTAGTAGAAGAACTAGAAGTTGAAATCAAGATCGCACTTTGACTTACCATAACGGGAAATCAAAATAATTTATACTTTGGAAAAATAGGATATTACAAATATCTCGAATAAAATAGAATATTACAAAGATCTCGAATAAAATAGAATATTACAAATACCTCGAATAAAATAGAATATTACAAATATCTCGAATAAATTACGTAAACACATAGGCAAGGTATTATCTGAAATTTGCACAATAAAGTGAAAATGCGTTGTGATCTCCGGTGCAGATATCCGGAATTAGTTGTAGAGCATCCGAGGAATTCAGTGCAAGATTTAACTTCAATGCTTTCACCTTATTTAATTTGGTTTTATATTTTATCTAAATCCTCTTATTGAACGTATCTATACTCATTATACATTTATAACGTATATTTACATGTATTTGAAACAAAAAAACATATAAAAAAAAATTAACAACTTTTTTTCTAACGAAATAGATGATATTTACCCTCAAAAAGTAATCTACACATAAAGAGAAGAAATTACTTAGCAGTCTATAGATTCTACACTGTGCTAGGCGCATTGCGTTGCAGAGTCTTGGGACTTGCGATCTACGTGTAGACATAGGCCTACTCACAAGCTTCCTCACTCCAATTTACTATATCTGAAATTATTTTCTGCTAGTATACCTTTAAAGTATATTCTAGAAATGAATGGATAGTTCTAGAAAACGTTGAGAACGTTTTTGCTAATTAGACAGAATTCACTGTTACCTGTCGCTCTTACTTCTACCGCGTATAAACTTACTCTTAACAAATCGAGGAAATAATGTTATTACGATTTTCATTTTTCTAGAAATAAAATAAAGTGCGTCGTTGAGTACTGCCCTTCAATACGATGGTTCAAGAATTCAGTGGATAGTGGAGAATGAAAATGACTTATATAAGAGCGGAGTATCCCTGCTATGTGCGAGATACGGCGTAATATTAAAAAAAAAACAAGTTAATAAGTTGGTCTTACACTAAATGAATAGGAAACACATATTCGAAGCTTTCTCGCTGTTTTCATTAAAATGCCATCATCAGATCCAGACTTAGTGGCAATGAGACCATCTAGGAAGCACGCTCTTCCAAAAAAATAAATCGTTTTACAAATGACTGACAAATCGAAGGATACACAAAACATATAATTATCGAATGTAATAGACCGTCCGGCCGTTTTAGAAATTCAAAAAATTATAATTGCATTTATGATTATTACGTAAATTTAAATAATACAAAGTAGTTTCTGGAAAGTTTTTACTTTCTAAGTATCATTTCTTCAAGGTTCGTCTGTTTTTACCTGTTCTCCATGAGTCCACGTGATTGACGAAGGTGGCTCGGGGGTATGTCGCACTGTGCAAGTGAGATTGATCGTTGATCCCGCCTGTATGAATAATTCTGCGCCACTCGATATTACCGTTTCTGGTTCTGTATAGCCATAGAGTATGTAAGAGGTTTATATAAAATACGTATAGAAATTAGTGCGTTCGAAGTCAATATTAGGTATATGTTATATTAATTGGTATACAATACAGAGTATTCTACTTACTATAAGTTTGATTTGATGGTTTGCCTACTTACGTCTATTATTATAAAATATTTTAAATAGATCTACTAAAATATCGTCCAAAACTGAGGCCGTCGTGGCGCAGGGGTACGAATGTGCAACTGTAAACGCGACGGTTGTGAGTTCAATACCCAACCGGAAAAAAGAAATATTTAATATTTTCATTTACTCGGTCTGGTAACGAGACAAGGCTCTGGAATGAGTTCCGCCACTTAACACACGATGACTCAATGGAAAATGGGGAACAAAAGTGTGTTAACGGGGAACAGAGTATGTTAATACTAGGATCTTATGTTCCCCCACCATGTTGCACCACAGCAAGGTATTGCTACGTGCGAGTGCAGGTGGCCAAAAAAATGTGAGGTGTGGGACCTATCTAGTGCTATCACTGTCAGTTCTATATGTTTTCTCTAATTTATTAAAATAATAAACTTTATTATTTCAATATCGCTAATAAAAAATATTAAAGTAATTATAAATCTCAAAGTTAAGCAAAGGAAAAAAGTATTATTTTAATTTGACTTACCAACAATATTAAGAAAAACAGCATGACCAATAGGTGGAGTTGTTGATATTTGACATTCATATTGTCCAGAGTCCCGTCTTTGTGGGCTTCGTATCCTCAAAGCCCATTCTTCTGATCTTGGCTTATGCTGAGCTTCAAAACGCTGATCAGAAGTGTACGTGTACCGACCGACAGTCAGTAGGTGTATATCGCGGTGACGCACCCAGGATACCTTTGGAA